>NW_023591416.1:3301401-3339598 GCF_014843425.1 Jatropha curcas | reverse complement strand
CGTTTGACGCACGCTTTTAAAATGTACTAGGCTGTGCGGTGATACATTTGCTAGATCTTGGGTGATGTACCTAAAACTCCTAAAACGCGAGGTTTAGGCTGGATCTACCTTTGAAATTAACAAAAATACTGAAGGGTAAAATGGGTAGAAAGTGGTGAGAAGAGAGAAATGCGGTATGAATGCAAGATCCTAAAAGAAAGCAAGTAAGCACATACGGATGATTAAAGAATTTTCCAACGGCTTTCTAATCACTTTTAATTAGAAAATGTAGGTTTAGAGTCAATTCCTAATTGCAACCATCTAGTTATTAAAAATAACCGAGGATTAGTGGATGCAGATCCCAAGTGAAGTCGCCAATCTGTTTTCGTCGACCGCCCCCGAGCGACCCGAAAAACGCTCGATTTAAATGTTTTGTGGAAAAGTGTGATCTTTATTTAACAAATGGTGATAAAAACTTTTTTATTGCATGCGATGCCGATAAATCGATCTTATAAAACACTTTGAGTCGCCACCCATTTTTTCGGCAATGGGACCGTTCAATGGGACCGTTTCCAATTAAAAGTGACTTCATTTAATCCCAGTTTATTTAAGGCCAATTATTTTAAAAGACTAGTCAGGCGCACCACGTGTGATTCTGGATAAGGAAATTAGGTACGTCGGCCCGTTGGAAGCCGATACCCAAAAAATCGGCCTCTTTTAACCTACAATTTCTAATTTATTTTATACAGACCCAACTCGAATAAATCAAAACGAGTTCCTATGCGGAAAATTATTTAATCGTCCTAAGTAAATTCACTCATTGCATTCATGATTAATCAAACCACACCAACCATTCAACCCACAGCAGTTAAATCAAAGTAATCAAAAGACCCACTCTTGCCTTATGGTTAAAGGTTAAAGCGGGCGCATAAATCGAACTAAAATACATTGATACCCATTTTAAATTCAAGACGAAACCCTAAGAAAGCCCGGAAATCATGCAAACATAAAATTTAACCTAACTTAATAAACTGCAATCTGCCCACGATTGGTTGTCTCCACGATTGGTTGTCTCTCGAATTATTTAAAAGAATTGAATATTTATGTAATTGTACAAAATTATTATTTTAAAAAGGATAAAAATTATTCCTGGAACCCTAGAACAGTCGCGTCATGCAGCTGTTCTATGGGAGAACAGTCGCGTGACAGATCCAACAGTTGCGTGACACAGCTGTTCATAACTTGGGAAAAACTTCCAGATTCATCAATCGTCTATTTCAAATACAAGATTAAACGAGAAAATAAAAGTGATATAAAATCATGAACACGAACAGTTCCATCACGTAACTAGTCGGGGCCATATAGCCATATTTTGGACATAAACAGTTCCGTCATGCAACTAGTAGCTGCGTGACGCAAATGTTCTGGTACGTAACTACCTTTCAAACAACCCTTTTTACGTTTTCCTTTTATCAAAACTTGTTTTATTATAACTCGGAAACATCCAATAATGGGCAGGGTACCGTTTAATCAATATCACATTACTAGAACATTAACAAAATAAATAATAACGAATTAATAACTAAAAAAAACCAAGAAAAGTTTAGATAATTGCCTAACCCTCAGATTGAGGATTGTAAACAATCTGAACGTCTTAAGGAACAAGATTTCTAGCTCCCAGAAGTCTTTGTTCACCAAATTTTAACCAATATCTTTTTTTCTTTTGCTTTTCTCTCCTTTTTTTCTTTTTTTGTATGATTTTTGTTTTAATCTAATTCGTTTCTAAGGGTTGTTTTTCCTCAAGATAACTCACAAGAGTTTCTCCAGAAAACCTAGCCGCAGTTGTCTTTTTTACGCTCTCCAAAAATTCCCCCCTTTAAGATAAAAAAAACGTAGTATTTATATGGATAGGGCAACAGGGGATAGCTATGTCACGCAACTAACAGTTGCATGACGGACCCGATAGCTGCGTGACACAGCTCACTTTCTGGACCGTTGCCACGTATCCAAACAGAATGTAAAACCATTAGCACATGTTTTAAAAACCATTCATTGTTCGGCTTTCAAGGTGACGTCATTTACTTAAATTTGGAGTTGCGTGACGCTAACTATCAGTTGCCGGTACACGCACCTTTATAGCTGCATGCGGCAACTCTACTAATAATCAGCCACCCTCCATTCTGGTTTAAATTAATCCTGGGTTTAAAAGACTCTCGGTCAACCATGCATCCTCATTCTGTGTCCTCGTATCCTCATGGGTTAGGCGGGGGCATAAAGACTTGGGTTTAAAGACTTCCGGTCAACCATGATCCCTCATTCTGTGTCCTCGTATCCTCATCGGGTTAGGCGGGGGCATAAAGACACGCGTCAACACTTTGCTAGGGTAATGTGACCAGCTAGAGAAAGTTGAGACATAGTCCATTCTGATAATTTGGTTGAAACCTTATCATTAATAAATTTATAAGTGGAATGTATAACTTGAGAATGAAGTAAAGGCATACCTAGATGCTTTCTTAGATGAGTTGTCATCTTGAAATCAAAATTAGCACAAAGTTGATGACTAGCAGAAGAAAAGAAATTTTTGGAAAAAAAAAAACCTTTATTTTAGCTTCATTCACTTTTTTGACCTGAGCAAGCACAAAAATCCTATAAAACTGAAATAACTCGAAAACAAAATTGCTTAAATTGGACCCCTAAACCAGTTTTAAATCTTCAAAATCAAGTGAAAATCGGACTAAACCGTTGATTTGGACTTAATCTTATTTGAATCGAACCGGATCAGCCTAGAGAACCCTAGAAGCATCTTTTTCCTCTTTTTCTTTTCTTTTCTTTTCTTTCTTCTTCTTTCTTCTCCCTCATCCAGTGCCACTCAACATCTCCCAGTTCTCTCTCTCTCATTTTCTCTCTCTTTTGGTTAACAGTCGCTTGAGGCAGGCTCGACGAGCCTTCGTCGCGCCACCACCACCGCTTGTCTTCTCAGTCTTTGTTTTCGGTGAACACAGTATAGGTGAGCCGTGATCTCAGCCACTGACCGCACCACTCGACGTCGCGCCTCCCTTTACTCTCGATTTTAGTGAACACGACAAACCAAGCAAGCAACGACGTGATTTCTCTCTCCTTTTTCAGCAACGCAGCAAAGAAACACTGCAATTTCTCCATCGTCAGGGTGGTTTACTTTTAGGCACCGTTTCGATATATTCGGTGACTCTTGCATGTTCATGTGACTCCAGTAGTCTCGAGCTTTCTCTCTCGTCATTCCGACGAGCACCACCACTGTCTCTGGCCAAGCAAAATTCCGGCAATGTTGTGCTTGGTATTGGAATTAATTGATTATTTCCTAGAAATTAATATTTTTTAGCATTTTGTGGCTAGTCAATTTAATTTAATTATGGGTATTACTCAATATATTATAAAGTATTGATTTGATTAGAAGACCTTAATTAATTAAAGCCAATTTTAATTGGCACCAAATAAATTTAATTGAGAAATTTTGATAATAATATTGATGGAATTAAAGTATGGATTTAAGGTAGATTAAATTGGATGTATATCGTATATTAAGTCATAAAAAGAAGAAAAATTTGAGATATAATCGATTCAGAACATTGGACCTTAATTATTATATTTAATTCTTTAAGGAGAAATTAGCTCATTAATTTAGTCTAAATTAATGACTATTGAGGATTAAGGGCCAAATAAGGAAATAAAATAAACAATTGACGAATTATTTGGAGATAAAAAATCATTTAAGTAAAAATAGAAAGGTGGTAGTAATTTGGGAATTAGAATTGTGATATATGGATTATGATGAAGGTGAATTAGATTATTTTAAAGATATAATAAGTTAATAGAAATATTAATTTTGAAGATAATCTAAAATGATATACGAGGATATATCGAGATCAAATTGAAGGGTTATTTTGAACTAATAAGTTAAGAGTTGAATACAAAATTGTTTTTTGTGGTAATTGGGTAATTGGATTATTGATTGACTGATGGATGGGCCGTAAGAGTAATAGCCGATAGATATATTAAATCGTTAATATTTAAGCGGATACATATTAAGTTAATTCTTTAATTTCTTATTTAAGGAAAGTCAGTTGTTTGATATGATCTTTCCTTTATATTTATGTTTTATAGATCGTCCGACACTGCTCTGCTAATCAAAATCCAAATTAAAGCTTGCTTTTTCCATACCACTATGAGTAATAATAAATTATGCATACCATTATCTGCATAAATGCATCATTCATTTTATACCTTATAGATATATATTTAATATTTAGCCCTTATCTCCACGTATTAATAAGATATTATTAAAATACAATTATTATTTTCGTCATCGACTTTATAAATATAATGCTACAATTATATGATTACTATATATTACACGTACCATGACAATATTCATGTATTGCATAATGATTTTCGATGAGATCTATTATATTGAATAAATTGCTTGGATTTCTTATGATGTAATAATGATGTGCCTTATATCTAGGTGGAATTTGGATGAAATGGGTCACCAATGGAATTGTGATATGGTTTGGGACCGTTTGCCATGTATGGGAGCCTCCATGTGCATCTGATGAAATATGATATTGATAATATGAAAAAAAAAAATCATAAGGTGGCCTCCTGATGGTAATGGAAAAGAAAGAGAGAGTAGAAAAACAATGAGAGGACTAGTCAAGTGAGGATTAGACCGGTTGGCTGGGTATGAGGGATCGACTCCCTGATGCACAAGTATGAGAGGACAAGCCATGTATGAGGACAGTTTGTCGGGGGTTTTGTGACTCCACTGACCAATCTCCATTTGATGTGATTACTTGAAGATGATATTATTTGGGGTTGCTGATGCTTCAACATGTGCTTGATTGGACGAGTGTTCATCATAATAAATGTGAAAAGTAGCATGTGTGATTGTTTGGATTTTGCATTATTTATTATTATTCATTGAGTTTGTGAAACTTACCCCCTTCCTATAAATCTTTCCAAGGAGGTAGACATCTTGCTGGTTCAAATGCGCTCTGCTTCTTTCTCTGCAGAGTTATAATAGTAAATTTTAGTTTTGGTAATATTTAAAGGTACAATATTGTGTATAAAAATGTATCTATCTTTGTATTAAGGCCCGCAGTTAGGGAGTCTTGTATTACAATTTATCATACAAAAGTTATCAGCGTGATGTTTAATAAACCTACGGAATTTTCTAATTGACTCTCTAACAGTACGATTGGCCCAATTTGCCCATATTACAAACGAAGTGAATGGTATATGAAATACAAGCCCGAGCTGTGAATTATTTGAAAAATGGAAGCTGGGCAAGAGATATGATTTAATATCGTCGTATTATGGGCTTATTATTCTTGGAATCAGCTTTAAAAAAAAAAAAAAATGGATTAATGTGAGTTAAGCTTACTACAGGCCTCGGGGGCCTTAAACTTACCTAGGCCTTAGTACTGGTTGGCCAATGGTTTTGGATCGTGACAAAACCCCCCCATAACAATATCCTCCTATTTGCTAGATAGGCATGGCCGGTTCAGTGAACCGCCGATTTCGGTTCACTGAACCGCCGATTCGAGATGTTTAAAATTTTAAACCGGAACCGACCCTTGAACCTCCGGTTTCGGTTCCGGCACGGTTCCGGTGAACCAACGGTTCGAATTACGGTTCCGATTCGGTTCCGGCATTACGCAAATTTTAAAAAAAATAATAAAATTTTGATTTCGAATTCATAAATAAATAATAATTTTAAATTTTAAAAAAAATAAATTAAAAATTTTGATTTCCGAATTCATAAATAAATAATAATTTTTAAATTTTTTAAATTATTTACCCAAAATAAATTATTATAAAATTTAAAAGAAAAACTTCTATTAACTAACTTACAACTATTATTATATTAAATGTTACCAAATTTTGCTAATTTACTAATATTAGAAAACTATAAATGGAATATAAAATAATGAAATGAGTTGGAATTATTATTTCAAATACTAGAAACTTATTAAAAAAATAAATGAAGTAATATTCATGATGGAAAAAATTGAGGTTAGAGAAAGAATTATGGAATTAGAAGTAAGAAAATAAAAAATAAACAATAGATAACTTCCATAATTTTAATAAAATAAGCAATTTGAAAAATAATGAAATATGGAAATTATGTAGAATTTATTGATTGAGAATAGAGAAGAGTTATAAGTATAAATTGGTTTTGTTAAAATAAAAAATCATAACTCATCATATTTATCATGTTTCTCATTTATTAGTTTCCAAATTGTCCCTTTATAATAAAAAAATAACAACTATATTTTTGGATATTTACGTAAATAAATAAATAAATGATAAAATGAATTAAAATTATTTTTACCAAAAAATAATTTAAAAAACACTATTCATATTCAAAAGCTATTTCGTTTCACTCTTTTTTTATACCAACTTGAAAGTTATTTTTTTTATTTACAATCAACTAATCATGTTCCATTTTTTGTATAAATTAAGTAAAGAAAAATGTGTTATTTTTTTCACCATTTTTATAACTTATGTACCATTGCTTACTCTCTTCACTATAAATCAAATCAAATAAATCAAATCAAGTAATATAAAATTTTTTATAAAATTTTAAGCTACAATTTTTTTGCTGCATTCCGGTTCGAACCGGACCGGAACCGCCGGTTTAACTGCCGGTTCCAGGCCAGGTCCGTCCATATTTTAAAGATTCAACATTAACCTTAACCATGCCCTTGAACCGCCGGTTCCGGTTCAAAATTATGAACCGCCGGGTTCCAGTCCGATTCTCGATTCGTCTAAGTACCGGTGTTCCGGTTCAAAATTATGAACCGCCGGTTCCAGTCCGATTCCGATTCGTCTATAGTACGGTTCGGTTCCGGTTCGGTTCTGGTTAGAACCGAACCGGTGGCCATGCCTATCGTTAGATGCTTCTGTAAATGAAGGGAGATCATCTCTGAAGAACAGGTGAGTAAGAGGAGGACCTCTCCTATTCAAAAAGATTTGCTTCCAAAGTCCTTGGTTCGAAGCCAAATTAATAGCATAAGCTAAGAGTTCCATATAGATCACTAAAAGATAAGGAGAGACGGAATCCCCTTATCTCAAGCCTCATGAAGGAACGAAATTATCAGTTAGGGCACTATGCCACAAAATACTCATAGAAGAGGATGGATCAAAATTCATTATGAGCTTAATTAAATTATATGGGAGACCCAAATCAATTAAGTAGTCTTGAAGAAAAGAGCGATAAATGCAACCATAAGCTTTCTCTAAGTTAACCTTAATTGCCATAAACCAAATTATTTATATTATTTATATTTAAACAAATTCTAATGATATTTAATATTTTGAAAAGCAATCTTCTAATAATAATTTGAAATTTATGAAAAATTTAACGAGTTTATCGGCCATTAAATTTTAAAATTATATTAGAATTAGAATATTCATTTTTAATATATTTCACTTATTTCGTCGAAACGTGAAAACTTTAATGAGTTATAAATTTTTTTACATATGATAATCAAATTCAGAGGCAGAGAGAAGGAGGACTAAAGTGATGCGTCCCACATTGCTCGCAGAGTACATCTTGGGCTAGTGTATAAGGCTGGGTTCAGTCATTCCCCTACGAGCTAGCTTTTGGGGCGAAGTTAGGGATCCAAATCCTTATCATTTGGTATTAGAACTCTGACTTCGTAGGGTCGGTGTCTCATGGGGTTCGTCAGAATGCCGATTGAGGCGGTCGGGTCTTATAGGAGTGGGGATGATGCGACAATTTTATATTACACACAAAAGAAAAGTTGTCCTTTGTGAAGTTTGAAGTGCGACAATTTATACAAAGTTGCTATAAATCAATTGTACAAAATTTTGTTAAAGCTTGAGTATGCTTCCCAAACAGATAGAAATAATATATTCTCCAATAGATTGATAGGACATTTCAATTGACACTAGAATCTCCAACTCATATATATAATTTATCGGGTAGTCATTTGAAAAAATATCGTGTAGAATCTAATTAATAAAAAATAAATAAAGCTAAAACTTAAGGAATTATTTCTGTTGGCTACATAAGGGATCAATTTTATCTGCTTCTAGATATGATTTATTCTTTGTTAAATTATTTTTAATTACAATATGCATATCTATAATTACAATATAGTCCCTTAGATGGGAGCATGCACAGGACATTTAGTTTGGAATAAAAAGCACAGATTCTTAATTAAATGGCTATATAAATATTTATAAGGCATATGCGTATTCTTTTTTATAAATAATTAAGTAATGGAAGTGCACATAATTTCAGCAGCATTAAAAATGAAAGTTGGGAACTACCCACTTTCATATATTCTGCCAGAAAAAGGAACACAGACGTCCAACTTTATATGTAAGAGGTAAGCATATATTGTCCCACAAACACTCTCAACAATTGGTATTGTTGGATGCATATACACGCATAACGCATACTAAATTTAAAACTGGATAGAAATTCCATATTCAGAAGAGAAACATTTAAAACTGCTTTCGTTTTTCTTTACTTTATAAAACTTGGCACATTTTTATATGCATGTCCTCAGAGGTGAAATTCCTTTCGGACTATAAAGTATAAATATTTTCTTACCCTCTTAACAAAATTGTGTTTTCTAGGATCGAACTTGTGTTCTTATCTTTACAAAAATTAAGATTGCTTACTACTTTAACCAATACGTTATTGGTTATATCCTCATTTAAATATTGATTAACACTAAGAATGGAAGTGGGATGGATTTTCTTAAATACTGGATTTGTCTTGAATATATTTAGGACAATTACAAATATCACGTGATAAATTTGTAATCGGATATTGATTTAAAATTTTAGAAATATGCTCGGATATATTGTTGTAATGAAATTTTAATTGGTAGATATTTTTAAGATAGAATTTTTTAGATTTTTAAAATTTATCTTAAAATTTTTTTTATTATGAATTTAAATTCTTTTTAAAGATTTTTTATAACTTATTTTATATTAAGGAATTTGGTGTAATTATAAATGACTTATGTTAATTAAATGAGTATAAATAGTGAAAGAAATATTAAATGGCTTTCGTAAGAAAATGGATTGTTTAAATTCATAAATATATTATGCGTTTAGAATGTGTTTTTAAGTAGATTTGGACCCATATAGACATTAGACGGTGGCGGATCCACTTAATAATAAAAAAAAGGATGAATTGCCCCCTTTTTTTTTTTTGGCATTTTATAACACATGCATGTATATTTATTTAAATTAATAAAGTTCAATTTTTTATATTTTTTATCCCTCTTTTTTCAAATTATTATATGTTAACTCTGCAAAAATATTTCTCGATGAGCCACTAAATATAGATAATAAGAAGGGTAATTTAACAAATGCGATATATGATTTTTTCAATTTTAACAAAATGTAAGAAAAAAATACCGATTAAGATAATAATAAATTCGGCCAAAAAATTTCATTAATATAAAAAATGACCTTGTAAGAGAAACAGAAACATTGAAAAAAAAATATTAAAATATTAAAAAATATAGCAGCCGACCAAAAAAAGGACACTATAGTAAATATATACAGTAAATGACAAAAATTTCAATCTCAAAGTCAAACTCATATTTTTTAAAATAAATTTTAAAAATTGATATTTATTATATAATATCTCATAATAAAATTATCAACAGTTAAGTTAAATTAGTATAGAAAGTAAAATTTAAATCAACTTGAGAGGCATATTAAATAAAAATCTTTAACAAATTTAAATATGTACAGTCCAAAATTAATGGATCACGGCCTCTCTTCCATTCTTAATCATCACCTCTATTTCTTTTGGACCATTAAAAAATTAAACATAATATAACTCATATTGATCTTCCCTACTGCGATAAAAGATGCGTCGTAGTGCCGCGTCTAAACCAAGCTGACGTGGGTGGGCCGCCACCACCACTACCACTTCCTCTTCTATTTCTTCTCTTCTTCTCTTTCCTTTGGCATCAGCAAGCACCAAACTCAACCCTCTTTCGTTACCTCTCACATCCTTTACCACTAGGCTAATGCAGGTGGATCCAATCTCCCTATCTATTTGTTGCCACGTGCAATCCACACCACCCTTCATATATTGATATCTCCTATTTTCAATTGCTAAACACAATATTCAATTACATGAAGCAGATTGAGATTATTAAAACCAATATTTTTGTTTTTGTTCTTTTTTTTACGCATCATTTGTTATCATAGGAAGAGAAAATTATGAATGGGAATGCACTGGATTTATATACGAATCTTACCTGTAAGATTAGATTTTGAAATTTAAAAATATTATGGAAAAATTTTATCTAATACGACTCTCAACTCAATATAAAAAATATGCATAAGCAAAAAAAAAAAGAATTAAATAATCAAAAATTTAAAATAAAGTAAATTATTATTTAATCTTTTAATTATTTTTAAAAATGCTGATTAAAATTTTTATTTTAAAATTTTAATTGTATAGTCTTTAGTTTTATCTCCCTTATACTATTTAATTCTTTCTATTTGTTTTTCTTTTAATTGGTAGTAAAATGACACTATTATCTTTGATAAATGTACTTGCTAGTTACATGAAATTGAAAAAGACAAACATAAATTTCGATTTAGTCCACTAGCTATACTTTTTCTCTTCTCTTCTTTTTGAGAAGAACTAAGTTATACTCAAATGCATTAAGTTTATTGTTAGAATTTAATTATACAGTAACTCTTGTATTTCTACTCACTACTTTCTTTTTTTTTTTTTTTTTTTTTTTTTTTTAATTGAAAAAGACAAAACATATACATTTCGATTATAGACTCCACTAGTATACTTTTCTCTTCTCTCTTTTTAGAGAAGAACTAAGTTATAATTCAAATTGCAATTTTAAGTTATCTGTCTAGAAATTTAATTATACAGCTAACTCTTGTATTTCTACTCACTACTTTCATTTATTTTATTTTTTTTTCTTTTTTTTTTTGAGCAATTGAGGAAAGGAGATTGAACCCGGTTTATTATCAGGTCGTATATGCAATTTTTTTTTTTTTTTTTTTTTTTTTTTTTTGAGCATTGAGGAAAGGAGATTCGAACCCGGTTTTATTATCAGGTCGTATATGCATTTACCACTAGATTATGTCTGGGTGTGCAACTTGTTACACTACTTAATCTTTCATACTAATACTAAATTTAACGGAATGAATAAATAGTTTATTTAAGTAGTAACCGAGATAAAATTAAGGAACTATGTAATTAAAATTTTTAAAATAAAAATTCTAACTAGTATATTAAAGTCTACATGGATAATTAAATAGTAATTTACTCATTTGAATATTTAATATCTTTAAAATCGTATTACTAAATGTGGGGAGTGAGCTTTTAGGTTTGACACCTTTCAATCACAAGAGTTGTCACCAAGTTAGTGAGTAAACGGAACAACTATCCTTGTTTTGTAGCTCATAATATTCTCCTCGCATGTTAGACTTCTTGATGAAAAAAAAAAAATTGTAAATACAGTAGATCAATGTGAAAGAATATGACTAGGCTCAGAATACAATAAATTTAATTTTTATATATTTTATATTAAGATATAAATTTAATTTCATTAAACAAGAATAAAGTATTCTTGTCAATAAACAAAAAATGGAATATAAGACACAGAATTTATGTAACCCGTTTGATTATCCTGTCGTATATAATCCGGCATCAAGTCTTATCCTTGAAACAGAAACCTTAAAACTATTTTGGATGAAAGGCCCCACTTTCTGCTCTTGCAGAGTCTATATATAGCCACCTTATTACAAAGCTTTTTCACTAGGAGCAACAAGCAAGTTGAAGTGTTCTTCCTCTCTTGTCTTCCTTGAGTTCTTGTTTTTCCTATTCTTGTTTCTCTTTCAGAACAAGGCCCTTATCTAGAAAACAGAAAAATGGAGGGAAATGGACGCTTGGCCAATTTTATTCAAAGGTGTAAGCCTTACATGGCCATGATATCTCTACAATTCGGCTATGCCGGCATGAATATAATCACTAAGGTTTCCCTCAACGGTGGAATGAGCCATTATGTGCTAGTCGTGTACCGGCATGCCTTTGCCACTGCTGTTATTGCTCCTTTCGCTATTGTTCTTGAGAGGTATATATATTAACATAAACAGCAATTATGTACCTATATAATCACAACTCAAGAGAAAGCCAATACTTATTCACTTATGTTTGCTTACATACAGGAAAGTGAGGCCAAAGATTACATTTCCCATTTTGTTGCAAATCTTTGTTCTGGGTCTTCTTGGGTTCGTATACTTTCGTTCTTACATTAGTAAATAGTTAATTTAACTAGTAGAAGATAAAGTGCATGTATTGAAGTTTTGTCATCTTGTTCTAATTAACAGGCCTGTGATTGATCAAAACTTCTACTATATGGGGCTTAAATTCACTTCTCCTACATTCTCTTGTGCCATGAGCAACATGCTACCTGCAATGACATTTGTGATGGCCGTTCTTTGCAGGTATTTATCATTATAGTAATTCTAATCTCTGTTTTTCTCCAATTTTTGTTTTGGCTGACAAATGGATGTACTTGAAAACAAAATTACAGGATGGAGAAAGTGGACATAAAGAAAGTGAGATGCCAAGCAAAGGTGATTGGGACTGTTGTAACAGTGGGTGGAGCTATGTTGATGACATTATACAAAGGTCACGTCATCAATTTGATTTGGTCTGAGCATGTCCATACCCATACATCCTCTCTTCCTGACACCACTGGATCAGATGACAAAGACTGGCTTAAGGGTTCTATTCTTCTCATCTTGGCCACTCTTGCCTGGGCCTCGTTCTTCATTCTCCAGGTAAAGAAATAAAGAAATTTCCAATAATAAATATAATTGCTAATATGTAAAAGCTTTATTTATTTATTTATTTATTTTTTATTTTTTATCGTGATTGCAATTTTACAGGCAGTAACACTTAAGAGGTATTCAGCTCAGCTCTCACTAACTTCCCTTGTGTGCTTTATGGGGACACTCCAGTCCATAGTTGTCACCATTGTAATGGAGCATAAGGCCTCTGCTTGGGCCATTGGCTGGGACATGAATCTTCTGGCTGCTGCTTATGCTGTAAGTCTCTCTCTTTGTCCCTCACTATATAATATTATATATATTTTATATAATATCATATATTTTTTTTGGATGTAAAAATATTATATATATATTTATGTAATATTAATAAAGAAAAGCAATATTTTTCATGTACAGGGAATCGTGTCATCAAGCATTGCCTATTATGTGCAAGGACTTGTAATGCAGAAAAGAGGGCCAGTCTTTGTCACTGCTTTTAGCCCTCTGATGATGATCGTAGTGGCAATCATGGGTTCTTTCATTCTAGCGGAAAAGATTTATCTTGGAGGGTAATTTCTTCTTACGATCTTAGTCATATATATATATATATATATCCAACAACTTGATTTGATTTAATCAGCCAATAATTTCATTTATTTCTGTATTGTTGCAGTGTTCTTGGTGGTGTATTGATTGTAGCAGGACTTTACTTGGTCCTGTGGGGCAAGTACAAGGAATACAAAGAAGAAGAAGCAGAGACAATTCCAGAGTCTATTGAGGGCAATGACCAAGATAATCAAACAACTGACATAGAAATGCAAAGAAATCAAGGACTAGCTGTCCCAATTTCACTGTCATCCATGGAAGCACCAAGAGCGTGATTAGTTTAGGAAACGAGAGAGAAATAATGGAGGGAAAAAAAAAAAGCTCTTTTTGTTATTTTACCTCACTGTTTTTCATTTCTTATTTTTTACTTATTTTGAATCTTAACCTTTCGAGATATATTCTGCCCAAGAAACTGGAAATGAGAAACCATGAAAAGAATTTTGAGTTTCTTTATTTTATTGTCTGTTCTCCCGTAAATTTTCAAAATCCATGAATATTTGTTGCTAGGGGTATGAATTGATTTGGAATATAACAATAGAAATCGAAATTCCAAATCGAATTGTAATTTGGAACAAAATTTTAGAATGTGAGATTTAAAATGAAATGTATTTTTTAAAATATTGATATATAGAATATGGAACAGAGAATTAATAGAAAATTTCATATTTCGATCTATAGATGGAACTTGAATTTTTTTTATTCTTAATTTTAATTATATATTTTAATAATAAAATATATGAAAATGTATTTTTTTTAAAATATTGACTTATATAGAAATGGACACAGAGGAATTATAGAAAAATTTTCATTATTTCTTCGATCTATTAAGATGGAACTTGAATTTTTTTTATTCTTAATTTTAATTATCATATTGTTAATATAAAATGATTAAACTTGTAAAATGCTTTTCACAAATTTAATACTCTAAAGAAACTCTTATTTATATTAAAATTGTACAGTTTCATATATGCTTTAATTACATAATAATTATTACGTATTAGGCTTGAATATCTAAATCTCAAATTATTGCTACTAACTACAAATCTAAATCCTAATTAATATCCTAAATTATTTACACGGTCTCTAAAATAATTTGTTCAAAATTTATTGTTTCCTCTTTCGATTCATCACTTCTTTAATTATATATTTTAATAATAAAATATTAAACTTAGTAAAATGTTTTCAAATTTTAATATTAAAGAAACTCTTATTTATTTATAAAATTGTACAGTTCAATGATATGCTTTAATCATAATAATTATTAGTATAGGCTTGAATATCTAATCTCAAAATTATTGCTATCTCTCCATTAATAAAATTTATTTTTCCTTAAATTATTTACGGTCTCTAAAATAATTTGTTAAATATTTAATTTGTTTCCTCTTTCGATTCATCACTCAAATATATATTAATTCAGGACTTTTTTTTTTTGAAAAGATTAATTAATTCAGGACGTTATAAATTATTCTTTCATTTTGATATATGATTATTAATCCGGGTTTATCCGAAGATAATTACATATTATAATATTGACAACATTTTAAAATAACTTTAGCTCCACAGTAAATTCTGCCTGCCTATTAAAATAATAGGTCTTACTCTATTCATATTTTCATATTACGTCTCAAGCAATTCGTTTTATAACTTCACTTAATCTATGGTCCATTCTTAACCTTTAATTCAAACTAAATTATGAGGTTAAATTATTCTTTTATAGATTAATGTACAATATATAACCATCTAGTCCAACCTACCCTAAATCTATATTATAATTTCCATCAATATTATTACCAAGTTTTCAATTAAATTTATTTAACAGTAATTAAAATTTGCCTTAATCTATTAATGCTTTCTAGTCAAATTAATACTCATAACCATTTTATTCAAATATATTAAAACCCTTTAATTATAATTAATATTTATGAAATATATTGGGAAAGTACCCAAAATATTCACTGCGGATTGGTTTGGCCGGAAATAGTAACTGAGCTCGCCGGAACGGAGAGAGAGAGAGAGAGAGCTCGGTTCTACCGCAGTCACCTGACCACGCAAGAGTCGCCGGAAAAATCAAAAGAGCACCGGAAAGAGGATCGAGACGAACTGTCTAGAGTGCTACTGTTTATCCAGAAGGAAGGAGTCGCAGCTCGCTCGAGGTGCAGCTCTCACCGGAATCGATTGCAAAAGGAGGCGCAAATTTGAGCGGCGGTCGGTGGCTTGAGATCGCAAGGAGCAGCGATCGAAACTGAGATTGTGAAGGGCAGAGGCGCTGCTGCGTTCACCAGAAACGGAGACAAAGGGAGAACGAGAGATGCTGGTCGCGCGGCGATGACGAGTTGTGGCGCCGATTGGCTCAGGTGACCAGAAGGCAGAAAGGAAGAGAGAGAAGGCTGAGTGCCGCTGGAACGAAGAAGAGAAGAGAAGAAAAGAAAGGAAAGAAAGAAAAAGAAGAAAAAGTAAACTTCTAGCGGATGCTGGGTAATCCCAGTTCGATTTGATCCGGATTTGGTCCAAATCAGAATTTAATCCGATTTTCACTTGATTTTGAAGATTTCAAATTGATTTATGAGTCCCGTTAAGCAGTAATAAAATATTTTATTGTACAGTCTCATTGGTTGATATTAAAATTCTGTTTTTAAATAAAAAATCTATGAAATTAAAATTTTGAGTTATTTTATTAGGGATGGATTAGTTATTTAGCCAAAGTATAGGAACTAAATAGTTATTCATCTTGGAGTGCATAATTAGTTTACTTGTGCCAAAAGCACTTTTTGCAAATTTGATAGATAGTCCAGCATAAACTTACATACACACGACATAAATATAGCATAAATATCACTTATCTTGCAAGAGAATCGCTAGCTAAATTAAAAATGATTATACAACGTCGATTCTCCACGTAAACTTTTAGTATATATATATGTATATAATATGAGTTAATATCTGCTCGCACTACTACTAGCGTGAAGATTTTCCTTTTATGCAACTGTTATAATAATATAATATAACATAATATAATTTAGTGTTAATGCATGTAAAGTATTGTTACCTACTTACATACACACAGTGTTTGAACTTATACACAGAACTAATTATAAATAATTTTTTAGTTCAAATAAGGGTATTTCTAACTATACTTTGAGAACAAAAGATAAAACAGCAATATTTTATAAAAAAAAAATTCTTTTTTTGATTTGCTTAATGTATAGGATTGACCATACACTAAGTGTAGGTAAATCTTATCCTTATCATCTGCAATTGAGTTTTGATTTTTTTTTAAATAGACCCACTATCATAGACATATTTCTATCCTCCCACAGAGTAAAATAAAAATTATTTAAGCAATAAATTTTACCTATATTTTTTCTAATATACTCTTATTAGTATTATATCTTATTATTGATAATAAGGACCAACAAAGAGTATGCCCATTGTTCAAGATGCAACCGATCTGATTAACAAACTCAATTCTTTAGTAGATTAAGCCAAACACTAACAATCACAGACCCAATCGAATATAGGATTACAATTGGTACACGAACTGAATTCCGTTTGCAAAATTATTTAGAAATGATTCCCATCAATCTACCCATAAATTGACTTCGTGTTTTATTTAATTTTTAGGGTTCCTTAGCTTATAAATACTTAGTTTTCAGTATTATAAGGATGGTTATTGACAGATTTCAGTTTATATGTTTTATTGCAAGAGAGACGAATTCTCTTTCGTTCTTCATTGAATTTTTTTTGAACTTATCAAAAGATAATTAATCTTTATGAAATTCATCCTTTCACCTTGATATCTTTGATTCATGCTTCTATGAGGCGCCTCCCGAGTGCCATGGGAAAGATACGAAGGACGGAGTATTATCCAGACGGGCCCATTGGTCGGTTTCTCACAGAATGACGGGAACTCCTTACGATTCCTTTTGTTTGATTATGGCTCAATTTAGTGCTTAAGTGATCGGATCGGCTCTTTGGAGCGCTTTGACAGATGTGTGATGTATTTAGAGTCGCCATCTTAATTTGTTTTTGTTTTTGGAGAAATTATAAGGTAAAAATCTCGTGATTGACTCCATTTTCAATTTGCCTTTGAGGATAAAAGCACTTGCCTCAAATTATTGGGTTTGAAGACTAGGTTTTCAGCCTTTTTTCATATGAATCAATGATTTGGAAATTGATCAAGCAATTAAAATATCGGTTTGCATGAATGGCGTAATGTTATCGATGCAAGATCATACTTATAATGCATGACAATTATAGACAAATAATTGAAAGCATAATATTGAAAAAGGCATAATTCGGAGGGGAGCCCGACTATAGCATCGTTTATCGAGGATTCTGGGTCATGTGACATATTTTCCTAGATCCCGACCAGTCAGTTCGGTCGGGGGCCTGCTACTTAGGCTAAAATCTTAAATATGCCTTCTTATCTCATTTGTATAAGGATTAGGATGCACGAAGTTCTACCATCGATTAGGATGATAGTGTTTTGAGTGTCATTCTTAGAATGGGCTTATGAGGTGCCGGATGGACCAGACTTTGGATTCTAGATGGATTGGACTTTGGTTGAAAACTGGTTTTGTAGTGTGTGCCGGATGGACTAGGCTTAAAGCATTTTGAGTGCCGGATGGACTGGGCTTAATTGATAAAGCTTAAGTTGAGTGATTATACCCTAGGTCGAGCGGTTTGAAGGTCGGGAGGAGTGTGCGTATGGTTGCGTAGCTTTATAGTGTAAAACGACCAAAAGGGTCGAGTCTTTCTCCAATAAAATAAAGGTAGAGCATAAGGACCCGAATTTAGTCTTATATATTATATATTAAAAAGCCTCAAACATTGACCTGAGCTACTAAAATTGCCCACTACTTAAGCCTCAAACACTAACTTGAGCACCACCAAAAACCAAAAGCCTCACCCGAGCTCCTCAAAACACTAAAAAGCCTTAAATCGGACCTAAGCACCTAAACTGGGGACAATGCCCTGATCAAAGCCTCTAAACTAATCTGAGCATTGCCTTCAAAAATCACCTAAAGCCTCAAACACCAATCTGAGCTACCAAATACCAAAAGCCTTAAATCGAACCTAAGCACAATGCTCCGATCAAAGCCGCTAATGCTGATTTGAGCATTTGCTCTCCAAAATCCCTAGAGCCTCAAACACTAACCTGAGCTACCAAAATTCTCCACTCCTTAAGCCTCAAACACTGACCTGAGCACCACCAAACACTAAAAGCCTCTCCCAAGCACCTCAAAATACCAAGAGCCTTAAACTAGACCTAAGCACTTAAATTAGGCTGATCAAAGCCTCTAATACTAATCTGATCATTGCCCTCCAACATCTCTTGAAGCCTCAAACACTGACCTGAGCTACTAAACACTACCTTAGCCTCCAACACCAACCTGAGTGCCCCTTAAAGCCTTAAACACCGACCTAAGCTACCAAAATCCCTTAAAGCCTCAAACACTGACCTAAGCTGCTAAAAAACCAAAAGCCTTACCTGAGCACCCCTATTCACCCTTAAAGCCTTAAACTAAACCTAAGCACCGAAATCGGGGACAATGCCCCAATCGAAGTCTCTAATACTGATCTAAGCATTGGCTTCCAAAATTCCTTATGCCTCAAACACTGACATGAGCAAAACACCATACTAAAAGCCTTAAACACTGACTTAAGCATCACCCTTACCAACTTAGCCTTAAATATTGACCCGAGCAGCATTGTATCCTCTTAGCCTCAAACACTGAGCACCTATTCAACAGCAAAACTTCAAACATTGACCAGAGTTCTAAACCTTGATCATGCATGCTTTTAAACCAAACCAAAAGCTAAATATTGATACCTCCTTTTATTTGTTTCTTTCAGAGAACAACAATAATGACTACTACACATACTAATATAAGAACTATGATGGAAGAGATACTCCGGGATCAAGAGACCTGTTTTCGAACCATGCTCACCGAACAGAATGATTCCCTCTAGAATACTATTTCCACTCAACGAGAGACTATACTAGGGGAAGTCAAGACCTTGATTACTACTAACTAGAATGGCACAGTTCCTTCGAACCAGAATGGAGGATCTAGTGACCAGCATGTGGTTCCACCCAACGGTGATCAGATTACTCGAGGGTTAATTCTTGAAATATGAGCCCCTCTAATGCTATTGCCACCCCGAGCTAGACTAGGGATGATTTTGCTTCTCTTGAAATGAAGAAGATGACGGAGAAGTTGGACAGTTGAGGACGTTGGATTTTTTCTAAAAGATTGAAAAGAATCGAATCGAACGAGCTTGATTTATTTTATTTAATAAAATGATTTTCTTTTTATTAAAATCCATTTAATCCTCGGAAAAAGGTTCTCTTACTTTGGTAAGAGTTTTATTCTGGAGTCGCGATCCATATTAGGGAAAGTTCTCGAGTTAGTTGATTCTTTGGAATGGACTAATCTGGTTTTAAACTAGAGATAGGGTTCGGGAGTTGGGTACAAATTTGGAAGGTGTTAGGCACCCATTTCGCCCGGATAAACCTGTGAATACCCAAATTTTGAGGCTCAAAGAGCCAGTTTTCCCGGACTGCAAACAGTTCGGTCGGACCAAAGGCCATTTTGGAAGTTCACCGAAAGTGTGCCAATATGGTACTTGAAACGTCCGGAAAATTACAAGGATCACGGAACTGGTCAGTCGCGATCCCATATTTAGCGAAAAAGTTCTCGAGCTTAGTTGATTCTTTTGGAATCGCGAACTAATCTTGGTTTTACAATACGACAGACCTAGGTTCAGCGGGATTGATGATTACAAATTGGAAGGATGTTAAATGCGCACCCATTTCCGCCCGGACTAAACCTGGGTGAATACCCATAAGTTTTGAGCTCAAAGAGCCAGTTTTCCCGGACTGCAAACCAGGGTCGCGCTCGGACCAAAGGCGTCATTTTGGAGTTCACGAAAATGTGCCCAATTGGTTTACTTGAAACTGTCCGGGCGAAAATTACAAGGTATCAACGGAACTGCGTCCCGCAAGTATTTATTGGAGGTCCCGAATCTCCCGAAATAAAATGAGATCGCTCGCGGAACGAATATAGCAGAACCACCGGCCTCGGTGGCTCGGGCCGCCGGGTCAGGTCAACCGGCCCCGGCGGCCCAGCCGCCAGAGCTCAGGCGGCCCAGGCCGCCGAGCTGGGTCTCGGCGGCCCAGGCCGCCGAAGAAATCCGAGCTGGCCTGCCGCTGAACCGCGGCCCGAAGCCGCTGAATTCGGCGGCCCAGCGCCGCCGAAACATCCGCGCTTCGCCTATAAATACGGCCCCGGTGTGACCTTTTCAAACTCACTAGCTCTGTGTTGCGACGCTCCTTCTCCCCTACAGCTCCTTTGCGATTTCTTTACTGCTTTTCTGGCATTTTAGTTTAGGCTTTTATTGCTTTTCTCTTGCTTTGTTTAAGTGGTCACTAAATTTAAATTAAATTACATATTCCCTTAACGAGGAAGCTTAACCTGGAGTTAAGCAAGTGAGCCGATTCGATTTAAATCAGGTTACCTAAACTAACAAAACTCTGCCTATTTAATTTTAGCACTTCATGCATATTTCTCTTCTACTCCTAATAATTCTACAATTGCATAAATGCATCCACGTCATTATTTTCTGCAAATAAAACTGTCTCGATTAAATAACGATTAAACTTAAATGCCCGGTTAATTAATAATCGTGGTATTAAAAGTTTAAATCCGACAATATTGGTCAAAATGCCTAGTTAATCAATAACTACGGTGTGATTGCCTTTGTTTCGAACACTTCGCCTAAAGGTCCAATTAATCAATAATTGTGGCTAAAAGCCTTAATCAATCGCGTTTTGGCAACAAATTGCCTACAGTTTAATCAATATTGCAAATCGATTAATCACTTTTGGCAAACAAATTGCCTACAAGTAGATTAATCCTTTCTAGCGACAAATCGCTTAAAAATCAAAATTTTGGCTAAAAGCCTTCAAATAATTACTTTTGGCAAATAAATAGCCTCAAATCAACCAATTTTGGCAACAATCGCCCAATCAACATTTTTTGGCAATAAATTGCCTAAATTAACTCATTTTGACTAAAAGCCTTCAAATAATCAAATTTTGGCGACAATCGCCTAAATCACATCAATTTTTGGCAGCAATTGCCTAAATCAATCTTTTGGCTAAAACTTTTGGCTAAAAGCCTTAAATCAACATTTTTTTTGGCAACAAATGCCTAATCAATCAATTCTTTGGTAAAATGCCTAAAAAATGCATAAAGCATACACACACTCATGCATAAAGCATACCCATTCAAAGCCCTCTAAAAGAGGCCTATCGAACTACGTTGACTTTGATCTTCCATCTTCCATTCAAACGGAAGTACGTAGGCACGTTTGGGATTTAACCCCGGGCGGCAAGTCGAAATCACATAAACTTTTTTATTTGGTCCAATTATTTCATTTTACCCTGCAAGCATTCATCCATAGGTTAGTTTATCAGCATGACATAGTCTCGGGATCCACCTCGGGTTCGTAGACCATGTCTTAAACTTTGGGTTTGTAACATCCTCTTGAGTTGAGTCGGGTTGAACCAAACCTGGTTGGGGTAGAATGGATGATAAGTGGACTTATTTGCATGGAAAGTTTAGGACCACGTGCATTTCTGCTTTTAGTCATCATGTATTTCATATGCTTTGGCATTTGGGGCAGGGGTTCACAAAACCGGCCTCTTAATTTTCCATTAATTCATAATAATTTAATAATGCAATTAACTAAAAAATTGAGATGTAAAACTTTTCATGCATTTTTGGAAAACATGTCAAACGTACATTCAATCTCATCCATACAACATGAAGTAAACCATCCAAAGAAAGGGAGGAAGGAGAAAAGAGTTACAAACCACCCTAATTATTACAATACCCTAATTATTACAATCTCCCTTAAACCCTCCAAATTTTCCAAACCCAATCTATCTATTACAAGCAAGCTTTAGTAGGAATCCTTATGGACCCTTTACATTTTGCAATAAAACTTAAATAAAAAATAAATTCAAACCACAAGCAACAGACATAAAGAATAACAATATCCATAGAAGTATATATTAATTATAAGAACACAACACAATCAATCATCCAACTAGCATGAATATGATGAATATAAATGATACAAGATTAATAAATAAAAGGTTAGCACAATAACAATGAACATTAAACTAAATAATAAGAATTTAAAGGCAAATAATAATAAAGAACAGATATAATAAGGTGCTAATAAAGCAAAAGACAATAAGGATTAATCTTGGAGATTTAAGCTTGGGTAGTGATATTTGGTGATTATTTTCAAGGAAATTCGGAGATTTCTCTACTTAGTCAAGTAAGTGATTTAATGATTTTATTTCTATTTTTGGGTTTTAATTTCTCTTTAAGCATTTCCATATCCATTCATGCTCCAATTCTTCTTTTATTTGTCTTCTTGGTTTTGATTTTTGATTTTCTATTTATGTAGAGATTGGGGAACCCTCTACCAAAGAGAAAGGCAAAGCTAAAGCTTAGAGAGCTTTAATCTAAGCTTGTTAAAGCTTGTTTTTGAGGTTAGTGTTCATTAATACAATTTCCCTCTTTGAATTTTTGATTTTGAAAATTTATGCTATTATATGAGAATTGAGAATTTTTTATGAAATGTTTGAATAAATATGCTCTTGGGTGTATATAAATGTTGTTTGTATGATAAGTGAAGTGAGAGAACTTCCTACCCTTCACTTTCTCATTTTGGCCGAATTATGTATAAGGTAGGAGTTTGAATTTCCTCTTCAATTAATGTATTGATTAGCCTCTCAATGTGTTGTTATGGACATACTTAACGGTTAGTAATGTTAAATTGAAAATATGTTATGATTTGGTAATTTTCCCTATGATTAATATTGTTAGAAATTTGGGGATTTGGTATGTTAAGGTTTAATGAGGTGAATTGATGTTATGAACATGTTAATAAGACTAAATGCATGATGTTAGAATGGGTAGAGAGTTGATTTGCCTAAGTAAATCAAATATGAGACTTTTTCCTACTTATGTCATTGTGAATACTCAAATTTTGAGGCTCAAAAAGCCACTTTTCCTGGACTGCAAACAGTCCGGCCGGACCGGAGGCTATTTTGGAAATTTACTGGAAGTATGCCAATATGGTACTTAAAACGTCCGAAAAATTACGAGAATCGTAGCACTGGTCCCGGAATAATTTTTGGAGGTCCTGGACTCAAACAGTCCGGACCTGGACCGGAAGGCTATTTTGGAAATTTAACTTGGAAGTATGCCAATATGGTACTTAAAACCGTCCGATTAAAAATTACGAGAATAGTAGCACTGGGTCCCGGAATAATTTTTGGAGGTCCGGAAACTTACGGAAAAAGATTTTTTTTTTCCGCGGACGGACACCGCAAAGCAGTCCGGCCGGACCCGGGGCCCATTTTGGAGTTCACCGGAAGTAATGGCCAATATGGTACTTGACGTCCGGGACGTCGCGAGGGATCGCGGAACTGTCCCGGAATATTTCGACAGGTCCCGAAAACTCCCGAAAAAGCCTCCGGAATGAAAAAATGAGCGACGCGCTGGCCTCGGTGGCTTCGGGCCACCGACACGGCGGCCCTGGCCGCCCAACCTAACGCCTGCCCGGACCGTCGATTTTTTTGCCCTATAAATTTGGCCCCGAGGCCCTCAGTTTTACCTCACTCAGTCTGGTGTTGACGGGACGCTCCTTCTCCACTACGCTCCTTTGCGTTTTCTTTTTACTGCTTTTCTGGCAATTTTTAATTTAGCTTTCATTGCTTTTCTTGCTTTAATATTTGGGCCACTTAAATTAAATTTAATTTCTAAATTAAATATTCCCCAAAAACGAGGAAGCTTAATCCGGCAGTTTTTCAAGCTGAAGCTAAGAAGCGGTCACTGGTTTAACTCAGGTAATAACAAAAACTCTTGCTCAATTTAACTTTTAACACCTCAATGCATATTTCCTCTTCTACTTTCCTAATAACTCTACAACTGCATTAAACACATTTCCATGTCATCCAATTAGGCAAACAAACTTTGCCTCAAATATGATTAAGCTTAAATGCCCGATTAATTAATAATCGTGGTATTAAAAGCCTAAATCCGACAATATTGGCTAAAGTGCCTAGTCGATTAATGACTATAGTATAATCGCCTTTATTTCGAACAGTCCGGCTTTAAGTCCAATTAATCAATAATTGTGGCTAAATAGCCTTAATTAAACACGTTTTTCTTGGCAATAAATTGCTTATATTACAAATCAATTAATCACTTTTGGCAAACAAATTGCCTATAAAGTAAGGTTAACCCTTTTTTAGCGACAAATCGCTTAAATCCATTTTTGGCAAAAATGCCTTGAATTAATCAATCTTTTGGCTAAAAGCCTTAAAATTAATCATTTTGAATTAAATCAATCCTTTTGGCTAAAAGCCTTCAAACAATCATTTTTGGCGACAATCGCCTAAATCACATCAACTTTTTGGCAAAAATTGCCTAAAATCAAATTCATTTTGGCTAAAAGCCATTAAATCAGTCATTTTGGCGACAAACGCCCGAATATCACTTTTTGGGCAAACAAATTGCCTAAATTCTTTTTGGTCTTACCGCCTTCCAATACCAACTTTTGGCACAAATGCCTTAATCACTTTGGCGACAAATCGCCTAACCAATTTTTGGCAATAAATTGCCTAAATCACATCTTTTGGCAATAATAATCCCAAACATCAATCAATTTCGGCGACAATCGCCCAATCAACATTTTTGGCAATAAATTGCCTAAATCATTCCTTTTGGCTAAAAGCCTTAAAATCAACACTTGTGGCTGGCAACAAACGCCTAATCAATTCTTTGGCAAAATGCCTAACAAAATGCACGAAGCATACACACACACATGCATTAAGCATACCAATTCAAAGCCCTTCAAGGAAGGCCTACCGAACTACGTTGACTTTGATCTTCCATTCAAACGGAAGTACGTAGGCACGTTTGGGATTTAACCCCAAGCGGCAAGTCAAATTCACTCAAACATTTTTATTTGGTCCAATTACATCCATTGCCTTGCAAAACATTCACTCATCAATTAGTTCATCAGCATGACATAGTCTCGGGATCCACCTCGAGTTCGTAGACTGTGCCTTAAACATTGGGATAATTAATCTAATAATTAGGTTAATTAAAATTGGAGTCACTTAGTACTGTAGGGTTATTTCCTAGTTTATCCTAAAATAAGTAAACAAGGGGCGACTCATAACATATCACGTGCATTTTCTACCTTAGTCACATGCATTCATATGCTTTGTGTTCGGGGGAGGGGGTTTCAACAGTTTGGGCGACTCGCTGGGGAATTATATTATGTATATCTTTTTTGCATAAAAGTGGAACATCAATTGCTTGTGTAACTTAAAAGCCAGCCCTTCTTTAGGTTTTATTTTACTATGCGTTGTGTTGCAGGGTAGTTAACATGAATCGATATTTTCTTTAAAAATAGGATTGAGGAAGTTTGGATGCAACTTGTACAATTTATACTAATTAGAGCATTTTAAAACTTGTTGATTGTAATTTGTCAGATGAGAAATCTTTCTCCATTGCATAAAAAATGAATTTCATCAAATGAATTTTCTTCTCTCTCTGTTAATCACTTCTTTGAGTCATGGATACAAGTAGGCGCAGAATCGGCAGGTCTTTGATTGATGTCGACGGACACCAAAGCGTCCGCTGCCTGATTACCGGCGGTAGCAAACCGGACCCTAATCTTTTGGGGATGGCCCTGAGTATGCGTACTGTACGACACACGCGAACTCTTGTTATCACATGTTTTAGGTGAATTCCTGCTCAAGGATCAAAGGGTCCTTTATAAGCTATTCTCATTCTGGCGTTCATAGGCCTATAGAACCTATCTTAGACTGTCGTATGCACCAGATGAATGTGGAAGGATATCATGAAGCAGATTGATGAAGTGGATGTTGGTGCGCATTTCAAGCATTCATCCCATACTTCACAAAAAGAAAGGGGGGTCTAGGAAAATGATAAAAAGAGAGGATCTTGAAAGAAAAAATCCATTTGCTGGAAAAATCACATTTTGTCCCTGAGACCTGAAAAATTACATTTTGGTTCTGGACCTGAAAATTGAATTTGTTGGTCTAAAATTACATTTCGGCCCTAGGCCCAAAATTCCCAATTTGGCCCAAAAGGCCCAAGTTCACATTTGGCCCCAAAGGCCCACAAAAATCCCAATTTGGCACCTCAGACTCAAAAATTTACACATCTGGCCCAAAGGCCAAAAGGTTCACATGTTGGCCCCTAAGAGCAAAAATATTTCATTTGGCCAAAGGTCCCAAAAATTACGCAAATTGGCCACAGAGGCCAAAAATTCACAGTTTTGGCCCTACTGATGAGCCCAAAATTCCCAATTTTGGGCCCAAAGGCCCATAAAATGGCGAATACGGGGCGAGGTATTGGCACAAAGGCCAGAATTGAACATTTTGGCCCATAAGGCAAAAAATTCTCAATCTGGCCGAAGGCCCAAAATTTCTCGATTTGGCCCAAAGGCCCGGAAATGCCATTTGGACACAAAGCCCAAAAGTGTTACATTTTTTTGGCCCTAAAGGCCAAAAAAAATTTTTTCTTTGAGAGACTTAGGGCCAATTCGAAAAGTCGAGGTGTCCAGCCTGAAGCACTCTAGCCATTACATTCACATCCCATTGGGTCCTATCCTAGGTGTCGAACAAGCATACAACATTAAACCCACCAACAGCGTCAGACCGTGGCCCATACGTCACAAGGGTCCAAGTCCAGAGTAGCTTTACCTTACACTACCTAGCTCATATTACATAGCCTATGAAAACACTTTATATAGGATAGTTAGATATGTTTGAACTATGTCCTTTAACAGGTACGAGAGCTCAAAGACCCACCTCGTACCCGACACCAACTGAGCTCTCACACAAGTCTACAACCCCCGATGTGCACCAATGACATCCACTCATCTGACATCCAAAATCTTATAGAAACAACTGGAGGCAAATGAGCTAGAAGAATGAGGCATTAAGCTCCAAGGCACTGAACTAAATGAAGCCTAGGTAAGTGGGTAATTGGACTGGGGCTTCCGCTAGGGAAATGGTCTTGGCTCCGCGCTAGGATGTTCAATCAGGGTCCATTGCTGGCTCAATACCGAGCAAATGCCCTGCCTAACCTGGGACGAGCATGTCGCCTACAGAACTGCTTCTGAGCTGGAAGCTTATGAAAAATGAGAAGAAACTAGAACCCTAGTAAAGGTCTATTACTGCCCAAACACACAAAGGAAGTGTTGAGGACATGGTACTTGTCTTGTTTTCCACCGAGCAAGACTACTAAGCAAAATTCAAGATGCGCTAACAATTGGAAAGTTTGACGGAAACACTTGTCCCAGAAATACAGACTCTGAAAATGCTATGTGGGTGCCCTCAACTCGTTGGCCTGCGAACAGCGAGCTCCTTGCTCAAATTGTTTCAGCAGATCTTTGACTGGTGTGGCATTAAGAATGGTTTATGTAAGCTTTGGATTGTTCCAAATATGAAGAATTGGAAGGAAATATGCAATGCTTTAAACCATAGCATTAAATATCGAAAGTGGAATGTTGACGCGTCGGAGGAAGCTTGAAACACGTAAACAAAAAGAACAATGGCCTTCTCCTCGTCTTTTGAGGTGAGAGGCCCAAAGCTGCTCAACCATGATCACGTCCCTCTGAACAGGAAGCAAGTTGACATAATAAATCAGAGAATTACTGGCTGTCTACCAGTCACAAGCTTCAAAACACAAGTAATTGCCTAGTTCAATCGCTCATAGATGCGACTGCAACTAGTGGAAGACTTAATCCTAGTTGGGTCAAGCTCAAAGAGAGACTCATAAAGAAGGCGAATCAGCTGGGACTTTTGAAAAACCGTCTACAAGAGCCTGGTTGACGAATGGGTCCATATCCCAAGAGCAAGCTGAACATCAACAATCCCTTTGCTAACCATGGATTAATGAAAAAAAAAAGTTTGCTGAACAAGAATGTCGATCTTTCGCACTTTTCTTAGAAATGAATGAAGTTTGTGTCTGAGAAGTTAATCAATACTCCAAAAGAGCAAAGGATTGTTCAATGACAACAACAACCTGTTACGATTTAAGCCATGAGAAGAACAGAGTCATACAGTCAATCCAATCATGAGTCATCACAGTCACCTAGAGTTCTATTTTTAGGGTTCTAGTTTTTTTCTTTCATTTTCCTTTCATTCAGTTTTCATTTGTAAATCTAAGTGTCTTTTTGTAACAAATTGTTGTCTTATCAATAAAAATTGATCAGTTTGACGTTCCAATCATGTTTATACTCTCTCCTATCCTTTCTGTGAAAAGCAACAAAAAAAAAAAAAATCGAAAAAAAAATAAAAAAAATATGATGAAAAAAAAAGATAATAAAATGGCAAAAGAAAAATGCATTCATGCTCGGCATAATCAAAGCTGGGGGCATCTAAGAAGCACTCATCAAAGGGGGAAGTTTGAAAGGGTAATCATGGAAAGGAATTTAGCAAAGGGTATCGCAGAATTCAAACAGTACAAAAGGCAAAAGCGATTTGAAAGGGGTTAAGGCCAGAATGGTTTCTTCTCCCGAAAACCCAGGAAATGGAAGATGCCCGATCAGAGAAGGTGTCCGTGATTTTGAGCTTAAAAGCGACAGAATAAAGAAGTTATGTTTGGAATTGGGGTTGGTTGGCACGAAGTCGGAGCGTAAATCCATACATCTCGAATTCAAGTGCCTCGAATTCTTTATGGAGAGGGCTGCTTCTAAGCAAGCAAAAGAAAAACGGGACGAAAGAACCCGGTCAAAAGGAAGCAAACAAAAAAAGAAAACAAAATGGGTAAAAGGAAACTACTTCTGCAGCAAGAAGAAAGAAATAAAGAAATCATTTCAGGCATAAGGACAAGAGACCAAGCGGTGCTACGATTTGAAAAGTGAGTTAAAGAAGCAGTCATTTTCCACGAATTGGTTGACAATAAAACACTTAAAAGTAAGCGCCAAGCTGGCAACAAGTACAAGTGTCTTATAAAGGGATCATTTTCAACAGGAAAGGAAGAGTCTCCTCAAAAATCTTATGGAGAGGCAGAAATTGAGGGAATAAAGTTTTCAAAATTCAGAGGAGATCAAAGTTCAGAAAGGAATAAATTAACACTCAAGAATTCAAACATGGCGAAGCCACAAACTCAAAGCATAAAAGCTTCTTCAACATTCAGCCACTCAAGTTACACTACAATGTGGGTATTCAAAACTCTTTTAGAGTGGAATACAGCAGTATTTAGTAACAGTGTAAACCACACAAACAGCAGATCAGAATTCGCGCTAGGGTATACCTATCATATCGAGCTCAAATCATCACAAGAGGTCGCGATGAATCCGTAAAAGATATTGTGGGATGAAATCCCACAAAGACATCAACGCCCCAGGCCGGGAAAACCACAGCAAAGAATCAAGTCGATAAATTCTGTATTAATATCAATGGGGAAGGAATCCCGTAAAGAACATCAGCCGGGAAGAAAAGACATCAACGTGAAGGAATCCGTAAACATCAAGCGGGAAAGGAATCCCGCAAAGACATTCTAGTCGGAAAAGAATCCGTGAAGAATCAAGTCAGAAATGATTCTGCATCAAACATAAGCGGGAAGGAATCCCGATAAGACATCAAGCCGGGAAGGAATATCGGGAAGAATCTGCGAAGAATCATCAGTAAATGAATTCTGTATTAATATTCTAAGTCGGAAGGAATCCGAAGAAATCAATGGGAAATAGAATTCCACAATCAGCATTAAGTGCGAAATTGAATTTTGCCCAACAGCAGAGTCGAATAAATTTCAGCACCAAGCGGAAAGGAGATCGCGCTAACAATCAAGTAGGAGATGAATTCCGGCACCAGCGCGAGCACTGAAGTTATCGCCCCAGAAGGAACTACGACAGACTCTGATTCCTCTCCATCCCGACGCGAAGAGTTCTTGGAGATAACGTGGCAGCTCATAAAAGGTGGGTCACAAAACAAAATTGCATATTAGAGATTTTTCTCTTTGCCAATAAGTAAAAAAATAAAAAAAAAAAAGAGAAGAAGAAGAAAATAAAAGCGGAGTGAAAACCGAAGGGCGGCTTCGGCAAGAAATTTGAGCCGCTAGGAATGAAAACCCGAAGGGCGGTCTAGGCAATAAGTTAGGGCAAGAAAGAGCCTGCTAGAGTCGAAAACCCGAAAGGGCTGCTACTAGGCAAAAGTTAAGGCAAAAAAAAAAAAAAAAGTGCTTTCATGAGAGGTCATCTTTGTAGGAATAAACAGCAAAGTATGTTCTTAAAAAAAAATCCCTTTCAAGGTCTCCTTGGGAGTATATAGGAAGTCATTTTTTTTCAGGAATCATGAAGTTCCTTCGAGTCACAATTCACTACAAGAAGAATTTTGAGTCTCTAAATCGAGTGGGTGGGGCCAATGAGTATCTAATATTCCAAAGTTTCCCCCTTTTCCGTTCCAATAACCCAGAGTGTCATTCAACAACGGAGTCACAAAAAATCGATGTTTCATTCTCAAGAGTTAGTTTTAAAGCGTCACTCTTTGAAAGTCATCTCGAAAAAAAAGAGAGAGAGGAAAGATGGAGGTAATTCACTCCCCGGGTTTCAAAACACCCAAAAATGTAAAATAATATTGAGAGGTAATTTTTAAAATACCTTGTCTCATCGGAATCGTTCTATATCGATCTTTCAAGACGACGATGTTCATCCACATTGTTCGTTTCTCGAGTCATATAAGCTGGGGCTTTGTTTCTATTTTTGATTCCTCAATCGATTGACAAGTACAGTTAGGCAGATGTCTTTGAAAGTATTCCAGGTCAGCAAATGCAATCGAATAAATGTAGATAGAGAACCTTCACATTCTGCCATCACAGAAGTAAATCACGAAATTTTTTAGTTTTATAAGAAGAAATTCGATATCAATTCTCTCAAGCAGGGGGCAAATCCTCCAATCGGGATTCAGGGGCAAGATGTTAAAAAAAAAATACCGACCCAGGGTGACCCACATCGTCAATCTCTTTTACAACAAAACAGGGTAAGAACCGGTTTAATGGTGTATGAACGCTTTAGATTTTGTTGGACATAAATACCTAAGGGTGAAACCCTAACCAATAACCAACCATGTTTTTCATCCACCAGCCATTTGAATCATTTTTGACTTTAAGGTGGACGCCTTGGTTCTCAAAAGAAAAAAACAACCAATAAAACAAATCTTTTTTCAAGCCTCATTAAGAGGAAAAAACATCTTTCAAGCCCTCATTAAGAGGCAAATAATCTTTTTAAGGCTCATTAAGAGCCATAACTCTCTTTTCAAGCCTCTAAGAGGCAAAATCCTTTTCAAAGCCCTCATTAAGAGGAAATACAGATCTTTTCAAGCCTTCATTAAGAGGCAAAAACACTTTTAAGTCCTAAGAGGCAAAATTTTTTAAGCCCTCATTAAGAGGCAAAACATTTTTCAAGCCCTCGATTAAGAGGCAAAAATCTCTTTTCCAAGCTCATTAAGGGGAAACTCTTTTTTTTTCAAGTCCTCCAAGAGGAAAATTCTTTTTTAAGTTCCTCAAAGAGGCAAATAACATCTTTAAGTTGCAAACGATAAATCATGCTTTGATATTTGTTTTCAAGGAAAAAAACCCACAGGCAGGGGTTTCCTCCTTAGCCCACCTCAACATTTGCTCTTCAGACAACATTGGCTCTGCGATAAATCATTCCCAGACTGCAAAGCAGTCGGCTGGACCAGAGGCATTTTGGGAAATTTATGGAAGTATGCAATGGGTACTTAAACGTCCAAAACAATTACGAGAATCGTAGCACTGGTCCGGAATAATTTTTGAGGTCGAAACTTCCGAAAAGTTTTTTTTCCGGACGCAAGCAGTCCGGCGGACCGGAGCCATTTTTGGAAGTTCACCGGAAGTAATGCCAATATGGTACTTGAAACGTCCGTGGACGTCCGTTGAGGATCGGCGAAACTGGTCCAATTTTTTTCGGAGGTCCGAGCTGCCCCGAAAAAGCCTCCGGAATGAAAAATTAAGCGAACCGCTGCTCGTGGTCGGGCCGACACGGGCGAGCCCTGCTCAGGCCACTAGGCCGGACAGTCCGATTTTTTGCCTATAAATTGGGCCCCGAGGCCTCATGGTTTTTACTCACTCAGTCTGTGTTGACGGACGCTCCTCTTCTCCTAACGCTCCTTGCGTTTTTCTTTTACTGCTTTCTGCATTTTAATTTGCTTTTTTATTGTTCTTGCTTTTATATTTGGGCACTTAAATAAATTAATTCTTAAAATTAATATTCCAAACATGAGCTTTAATCGAGTTTTCAAGCTGAAGCTAAGAAGCGGTCACCGGTTAACTCAGGTAAATAAACAAAACTCTGCTCAATTAATTTTAGGCAGCTCATGCATATTTCTCTTCTACTCCTAATAACTCCTACAACTGCATAAACACATATCATGTCATCATAGAAACAAACTGCTAAAATCAATTTGATTAAGCTTAAATACCCGGTTAATTAAATAATCGGGTATTAATGCTAAATCCGACAAGTATTGGCTCAAAAAGCTAGTTAATTAATAACTTACGGTTTAATGCCTTTATTTCGAACAGTCGAGCTTAAAGTCCAATTAAATCAATAATTGTAGCTTAAAAACCCTTAATCAATCACGTTTTGGCAACAATTGCCTACAATAAATCAACCACATTTTGGGGCGAAAAATTGCCACGGTTCAATCAATTTTTTGTGGCAAACAAATTGTTCTATATAATAGATTAACTCATTTTTAGCAAAAATGCTTTAAAATCAGAAGCTTTGGAGAATGCTTAGAATTACTCCATCTTTGGCTACGCCTTCAACCAAATATTTGGGACAATCGCTAAATCACATCAACTTTTGGCAAAAATTGCGCTAAATAATTTTTTGGCTTAAAGAGACTTAAATCAGTCTTTTGGCGACAAACGCCCGAATAATCTCTTTTGGCAAACAGAATTGCCTAAATCTTTTGGCTAAACCCTTCAATACATCTTTTGGCAAAAATGCCTTAATCATTTGGCGGAACAAATACGCTAACCAATTTTTTGGCATAAATTGCCTAATCACATCTTTTGGCATAATAAGCCCAAACAATCAATCAATTTCGGCGACAATGCCCATCAAATTTTTGGCAATAAATTGCTAAGATATTTCCTTTTGGCTAAAAGCCTTAAAATCAACACTTCTGGCAGACGAAACGCTAATCAATTCTTTGGCAAAATGCTAACAAAATGCCACGAAAGCAAACACCACACATGTAAATAACATTAAGCATACCAATTCAAAAAAGCCCTCAAAGAAGGCCTACCCGACCCTACGTTGACTTTTGATCTTCCGCATTCAAAAGAGTACGTAGGCAGTTGCGGATTTAACCTGAGCGGCAAGTCAAATTCACTCAACATTTTTATTTGGTCAATTGCCTCCATCGCCTGCACAAACTTCACTCATCAATTAGTCATCAGCATGCATAGTTCGGGAATCCCACCTCGGATTCGTAACATGCCTTAACATTGGTTAATTATCTAGTATTTAGGTTAATTAAAAGATGGAGTCAATTAGGGGTTTTTCCTAAGTTGTTACCCTAACAAATAATTTAAACAAGTGGCGACTCATACATTTCACGGTGCATTCTACCCTTAGGGTCAATGGATTCATATCCTTGATGTTTGGGGAGGGGTTCACAGTCATAAACATAGGAAAGTTTAGTCTCTTTGGATAATACATAGCTTCTAAATTGATATATGCTTTGAGTTATATGAATAAACATTATGTGTTGTGAAGCATAGATGAAAATGCCATCGTTATAGTTGAGGTGAGAAAAATTTCTATGTTTGAAATTATGGATAATATTGTAAGAAATTTGCATTAATAGTGTGTATATTTGACCTATGGATATGCTCCATGGAACTAAGGATGCCTTTAAATGGATCTTTTGATTTGATATATGTTTTAAAATGCTATAGTGATTTTTTGATGAATAAAAAATTTTCTATGTTAAGTAATTATGCTTAAGTATGGGGATTTTCATGATTACTTGAACTTTCTAAACTAAAGCTTACACTCTGATTTCATGAGACTAAAGAAAAAAACAGTTTTATGAGAAGTGTTATGAATTTAAGAAATAAAGTTTATTTTTGGGCTCTCATGCTTCTTGGTGTGAATTTAATGTGTGATTGATGTATTATGTAAGATCGAGCATGCTCGACATTAATGCATTAGATATGAAGCTATTGATCTTATGCTAGACATTTTAGGTGCCTAATTTAGAGCGGACGCGCTCCAATATGTTATGATAGGCTCTTGAAAGTCCTATGATTAATGTTGACATATACGGCATTATGATATAGTTATGAAACCTTATCCACTACATCTCTCCTAAGTGTATGAGAGCCCTCTTAAGAAAAAATATTTTCAAGGAAATTTAGAATTAATTAATAATGATTATGTTATATATATTTGATTCTTAATTTGGAATATGTGTGACTATGTTTAAAGCATGCTCAGATAAAGGGTGAAATAAGCATCAAGGTAAAGTGAAATATATGATAGTGATATGATGATAACTATGGTTTCCTAATCGATTTTTAAGTAAGAATTGAAATTATGTGGCTATGATATGAAATTATACTTTGTTATCAAGTATTTTATTTTTATAGAAAAGAAACTCTGTTTAAAATTCCTTTTTGTTTTAGTATGTTGCGCAATCGCAACATTGGTAAGTATGTGTTTTATGACCCATTTGACATACTCAGTGAGTTGATTTTTATCACGCGTCGGTTGAAAACATTGGTTGCTGCTTACGATAGACAGTGTGAGTAGCATCAGAGCAGAAGAGATTAATTTTGGTAGTCGGTAGGATTGAGTTTTTAGTAATTTAAGAAATTATGGCATGTAATAACTTATTTAATCTATTTGGAGATTATTGTTGAACTCGGAGATTAGTAACTTAAGCATCGTTATTATGAAATTATTTTTGGTGTATATATTTGGAGTTTAGTACGAGAACTTATTATGAGTGGATATAAATATTTCGGAAGTTAGTTTGCATGGTTGGATATTAAGGATTGATATATAAATGAATGAATTTAGTTTGGTGATTATTATGAATTGTAATGAGGAATTACAATGGTTTATGAAGTTATAGAAGTGTTGTTGGGATTGGTGTTATTTAATCTGGAGTTTTGACATGGGGAGTTTGGGTTCGATTTTTGGGAGTGTTTTGTATTCACAGTTTAAGCAAGCCTACCTTTTTAGGGAAACTCTTTTCCAGTTTTTCTATAGGATTTTTCCAATCATTTAAAAAAAAAAATTCTCACTTTGCTAAACTTGTGAATACTAAGTCACTTCGTAATTCATAACTTGATAATAATGATTTATCATGCATGTCAGGAGTAGTCCACTCCGGATTGAATGTGGTATCCGTCGTTTTGGTTCTCAGGACTGTGCAGGGTGTTGCATCTGGTATCAGAGCATAAGGTTTTACGAGGTTCAGGATTAATATATTATAACTATATATATAATAGTACGGAATTATCTACTTTGAAAGTGAGAGTATAAGTAATTTAAGTTAAATACATGCCATATTGGGTTCCTAGTTTGGGACTTTTCTCCTGATGCGAACTTTTGGTCTTTGTAGGAGTCGAGTGATGTTCTTAAGTACCGCTTGCTGATGAGGAAGTGGATCGCTAGTGCCCTCCTGGTGGCGGTATTCTGTGGTTGTCGCCTGTAGTTGTGTTTTGGGTTTCGAGTGCTAGAGTGCGCCTCGAGGGTAGGGCGGCGTACCGTACAGGTTTACAGGGCCTAATTTAGGAATTGTATTGTTTAAGTAGTTAGTTGCTAACTTTTGGAGGCAGGTAGCGGGGCTGTTCCGAACGGCTTTTGGTCGCTACCAGCCTCGTTCTAGTTTGTCCCCCTAGTAGAGAATATTGAGTAAGTATGTAACTGTTGTGTGTATGGGTAGGAAGATGATATATTCGCAGACGGAGTAGTTGGTTTAGTTTTTGGAGAGGGTCTTAAAGCTGAATGTAGTGTTCCCTCAGGACAGTTTTAGGGTGGTGCAACTTCCCTTTGTTGAGGAAGAGGCTTATCAGTGTGGAAGACTGTGTCTTGGGTAGTCGGTGTCGAGGAGAGGACCTGGGATTTCTTCCTTTCTTTCTGAGTTTAGAACAAGAAGTATGATTGGAGAGCTGTTTTAATTGATGCCAGACTGTAAGGCTGAGTTCTGGAGCTTAAGCAAGGCAGCGATGACTAGTGTTCGAGGTATGAGTTGAAGGAGGTTTATTCGCTAAGTAGGTATGCCACTGATGTTGGATTTCTTCCTGAGTTGGATCGGTGCAACGCGCTTCAGGAAAGGCTTGCATGGTGAGTATAAGATACTTTTGGTTTCTTCATCCCACAGCTTCATTGTCTCTCCTGAGTTGGAAGGTGTGCTGGAGGAGCTTAAATGAGGTAGGAACTAGAGCAGCAGGCCAGTGGAGATAGCAAGGTCAGCAAGGTCAAAGAAGAGGTTATTAGGGATCGAGTATCTGGTCAGACTTCTAGGGTTCTGTAAACCTCCAAAATTTCGAATCTTAAAATGAATATTATTTTATAGTCATGAATGGCGCACGAGAGGGGGATAATATTTTATTTAGATCCGAGGAAGATATTTGAGTATGATTAAGCTATGAATGGATGTGATTTACTGGTTGGTGAATAGTGACGAATGGTCTATGAACACACCACACCACATCTAGTACTATCTAGTCCGGGAAGTCGGTATTATATTTGGTCCGAAAAAGTTACAAAAATACTAAGAGAACATAGACACATGTACAAAAAAAGGCTATATTTTTTCTTTTATTTTTTTTTTTTTTTTTTTTTTTAATTTTTTATTTTTTTTAATTATTTTTATTTTTTTTTTATGTGATTTTTATTTTATTATTTTTTTTTTTTATTTTTAATTTTTATTTATTTTAATTAATATATTATATTTTATTTTATATTATTTATTTTTATTTTAATTTTTATTTTTTTTTTATTTATTGTTTTATATTTTCTTTATATTTTTGGAGTATGTATACAGTAGATTTTTATGGGTAAAAGTAAAGTAATGAATATTCTTTGAGGAAGATTTAGATAATTAGATGAATAGTGAATTATGAATGCTTTTATTAATTAGAAAATTTGAGTGAATTATTTTTATGGAGTAATTTTGAGAAATTTTGTGGAGATAAATAAATAATCTTGAAGAGAATTGAAGTGGAGAAGTATTTTCTTTAGACCATTAGATGAATTACTTTTGACTTATCTTAGCTATCGCAATTGTGGAAAAAGACCAAAACACCCTTCGTTGCTTTTATAAAGATCCATACTCCAATAAGTTGAAGCAACCACTTTTCCCTTCTTCTTCTTCTCTTCAATCGCCAACTTCCTCTCTTTTCTCTCTGTTTTTCTTCAACTTCTACTTGCTAAATCCACCAAATTCACCTATCCAACTTGAATTTAAGTATTAATCTTTGAGAGTGAAAGCTAGAGATAGTGATTTTGGTGACTCAATTTCAAGAAATTTGGGAGATTTTCCTAGACTTGGGTCCAAGGGTGGAGAATCTTTGAACCAAAGAGAAGGGCAAGCTAAGGTAAAAGAGTTTTAGTTAAGCTTGTTAGAGCTTGTCTTAAGGTTAGTGTTCAA
>NW_023591416.1:3279841-3295115 GCF_014843425.1 Jatropha curcas | reverse complement strand
AAAAAAAGAGAGAGATTTGGAGGACTTAAAAAAGAAGTTTTGCCTCTTAGAGACTTTAAAAAAAGAATATTTTACCTCTTAATGAAGGGCTTGAAAAAAGAGATTTTGCCTCTTAGTAGGAACTTGGAAAGATGTTTTTGCCTGCTTAATGAACGGGCTTGAAAAGAGATTTTGGCCTCTTAGAAGGGTTTGGCTTGAAAAGAGATTTTTGCCTCTTAGAGGTACTTGAAAAGAGATTTTTGCCCTCTTAATGGAGGGGCTCGGAAAAGATGTCTTGCTCTTAAGAGGACTTGAAAAAGAAATTTTGCCTCTTAGAGGACTTGAGAAGATATTTTGCCTTTAATGAGGGCTTTGAAAAGATGTTTGCCTCTTAATGAGGCTTGAAAAGATCTTTGCCTCTAGAGGACTTGAAAGAGATTTTGCCTCTTAGGAGGATTTGAAAAGATGTTTGGCCTCTTAATTGAGGGCTTGAAAATGATGTTTTGCCTCTTAAATGAGGGCTTTGAAAAGATGTTTTGGCCTCTTATGAGGACCTTGAAAAGATGTTTTGCCTCTTAATGAGGGCTTTTGAAAAGAGATTTGTTTTATTTTTGTTTTTTTTTTTTTTTTTTTTTTTTTTGAGAACCAAGGGTCCACCTAAAGTCGAAATGATCAAATGGCTTGGTTTTGGAATGAAAATGGTTGGTTATTGGTTGGGGTTTTCAACCTAGGTTTTATGGAAGAAAGAAGGTTACCTATTAACCGGGTTCTACCCTGGGTTTGTTGTAAAAAGAGAATTGATGATGGTTGGGGTTCCAACCCTGGGTTGTGTATGTTTTATTTTTATAAACAACTTGCCCTGAAATCCGACTTGAGGATTTTGCCCCCTGCTTGAAGAGAATTGATGCCCTGAATTAGCTGAAGTAGAAATTTCCTTCTTAATGAAAAGAACTAAAAAATTCTGTGATTACTTCTGTGATGGGAGAAATGGTGAAGGTTCTTATCACTTCTTGCCCCCAGAATGGTGCTGACCATGGGATACTTCAAGACATTGGTGTTGTACTTGTTCCAATCGACTGAGGATATCAAAGAGAACAAAGCCACTTATATGACTCGAGGAAACGGAACAATGTGGATGACATCGCTCGTCTGAAAGGATTGAAAGAAGATGATGGTCCGAGTGGAGAACGAGGTATTAAAGAAATTAACGCTCTTCAACCTGATTATGGTTTGGACATTTTTTTAGGGATTGTTTTGGAAACCCGGGGATTTAATTGACATTTTCCTCTCTCTTCTTTTTTTTTTTTGAGGAATGAACTCAAAAAAGAAATGATACGCTTTCAAAACGAACCTTTTTTGAGAATCGACTCGATTTTTGTTGAACTTGTTTGTGGAATGCCACTGGTTGATGGAGACATGATTTTAGAGACTGATTAGAGGACTCAAATTTTTCCTTTGTAGTGAATTTTGACCCGAAGGAATTCAGTGGTTCCCTAGAAATGATTTAATAATACTCTCGAGAAAGACCTTTGAAAGCACTTTTTTCTTTTTGCCTTAAACTTTGCCTAGTAGCCGCCTTTCGGATTTTCGACTCTAGCAAGGCTCTTTGCCCTAACCTTTTTGCCCCTAGACGCCCTTTCGGGGTTTTCAGCCTAGCAGAGGCCTCAAATTCTTGCCTGAGCCGCCGCTTTCGGGTTTTCCAACTCCAGCTTTTATTTTTTTCTTTTCTTTCTCTTTTTTTTTATTATTTTTATTATTATAATTTTTTTTATTGGCAAAGAGAAAAATGCTTTTTATGATGGCAGATTATTGTTTTGTGACCGCGCCTTTAATGGCTGCCTAACGTATCTCCAAGAACTCTTCGGGGATGGGGAGAAATGCAAGGTCCTTTCGTAGTTCCCATTCCGGGATGCGAACTTCGTGCTCGGCTGGTGCGAAATTCATCTTCCCGGCTTGATTTCTTTCGCGGGAATTTCTTCGCGGCTTGATGTCTTGCGGATTCCTTCCCAGCTGGACGTCTTTGCAGATTTCCTTCCCCGACTTGATGTTAGCGTGGAATTCCTTTCCGTCTTGGTGCGAAATTTATTTCCGACTTGCTGTTGGGGCAAAATTCAAATTTCCGCCTTAATGCTGATTGTGGATTCCATTCGCGGATTTGAATTTCTTCCGCGGATTTTCCCTTCCCCGACTTTGCTGTCTTTACGGGATTCCATTCCGCGAACTGGATGGTCTTTAACCGGGATTCCTTCCCGACTTATGTTGAGCAAAATTCATTTCTGACTTGAATTTTCTCCGCGCGGATTTCTTCCCGGCTTGATGTCTTTTGGCGGGATTCCCTTCCCGACTGGATGTCTTGCGGGATTCCTTCCCGACTGGATGTTTGATGCAGAATTCATTGCTGCCGTTGATTTTCTTCACGAGATTTCTTCCCGGCTTGATGGTCTTTAACGGGAATTCAAATTCCGACTTTGATGATGTTTGAATCAACTTATTGACTCGAAGCTCGTAGATAGTGATGACCCTAGGCGAATCTGACTTCGTTGTTTGTAGTGGTTTTTTTACCACTGGTTGACTGAAATAATGACTTGTATTCCACCACAAAGAGTTTTGAATAACCCCACATTGTGGTGGTAACTTGAGTGGCTTGAGTGGTTGAAGAAGCTTTTATGCTTTGAAGTTTGTGGCTTCGCCATGTTTTGAATTCTTTGAGGTTTAATTTGATTCCTTTTCTTAAAACTTTATCTCCTCTGAATTTTTTGAAACTTATTTCCTCCAATGGTTCTCCTCTCATAAGGAACTTGAGGAGTACTCTTCGCTTTTCCTTAATTTTGAGAAATGATCCTTGTTATAAGGACAACTTGTATTGTGCCATGCTTTGGCGCTTGATTTTCAAGGTGTTTGTTTGTCATCCAATTTGGTGAAAATGACTGCTTCTTTTAACGTTGCTTTTTCAAAAATGTGAAGCAGCCGCCTTGGTCCCTTTGTCACTTATGGGGCTGATATGATTTGTCATCTACCCTTGATGGGCTTTGAATTTCAATGGAGAGCTTTTGCAAAGTTGACCCGTTTTTGACAACTTGATTTCCTGTAGCTTTGGTCCCTTGAATTTCTTTCTTTTGTGCAGAAGTTTCCTTTTTGACCCATTTTTTTCTTTTGCCTTGTTCAGAAGGCAGCCTCTCCATAAAAGAATTTTCGAGGCAACTTGATTCTGAGATGACTTGAGTAGTGTATGGATTAGCCATTGCGACTTCCGTACAGACCCAACCAATTCCAAAATAACTTCTTTTTATTCTGTCGCTTTTTAAGCTCAAAAAAATTCAGACACCTCATCTATTGGGGCATCTTCCATTCCTGGGTTTTTCGGAGTAAAACATTTCTTGCCCTAACCCTTCAATCGGCTTTGCTTCGGTACTGTTTGAAGTCTTGCGTACCTTTTGCTGGATCCTTTCCATGATTACCCTTCAAAAACTTCCCCCTTTAATGGTGCTTCTAGGAATGCCACCAGCTTTGATTGATGCAGAGCAAATGAAATGCAATTTTTCTTTGCCAATTTTATTATCTTTTTTATCATATTTTTTTTTTAAATTTTTTTTAAGTTAAATTATTTTTTTTGATTTTTTTTTGTGCTTTCAAAAGGAAAGGATGAGGAAAGGAGTATAAACATGATTGGAACATAAACTGATCCCTTTTTATTGATAAGACAAAATTTGTGTAGCAAAAGACACTTAGATTTACCAAATGAAAACTTGAATGGAAATGAAAAAATGAAAAGAAGAAACTAGACCCTAAAGATAGACTCTAGGTGGATTGTGATGGACCTAGGATTGGATTGACTGTAGTGACTTTGTTCCTTCTTCGATGCTTTCAATCGATCAGAACATTTTGTGTTGTCTTGAAACAATTCCTTTGTTTCTTTTGGAGGCTTTTGATTCTCACGTTCTCAGACAACAAAACTTCATTCATTTCCTAAGAAAGTTCGAAAGGATCGAACGATTCTTGTTCACAATTTTTTTTTGCATTAATCCCATGGTTGGGCAAGGGAATTGGTTGAATTGTTCAGCTTGCTCTTGGGGATGATGACCCATTGTCAAACCAAGTCTTATAGACGGTTTTCAAAAAAGTCCGCAACATGATTCTGCCTTCATTGTATGAGTCTTCCTTTTGAGTTGACCGCAACTGGGATTTAAGTCTTTCCACCTTAGTTGCAGTCGCAATGAGCGATTGAACGTAAGGCAAGGTACTGTGTTTGAAGCTGGTGACTGGTAAGAACAGGCAGTAAATTCTTGATTATTATGTCAACTTGTTCCTGTTCAGAGGGTTCGTTGATGCATTTGAGCGGCTTGGCTCTCCACCCTCGAAGGAACGAGGAAAAGGGCTCATTGTTCTTTTGTTTAGTGGTTTCCAGCTCCCTCCGGGTAACATCCCACTTCGATATTATAAATTGGTACTCGCTTTAAGCATTACATATGTCCTCCCCAATTCTTCATTTTGGAATGATCTAAGCTTACAAACCAATCTTAATGCAGCACCAGTCAAAGAATTGGTTGAAAGCAACTGAGCAAGGAGCTCGCTGTTCAGCCAAAACGGGTTGAGGGGCACCACATACATTTTCAGGTGCATTTTGGGACAAGTGGTTCCGTCAAACTTGTCCATGTTAGGGGCATCTTGAATTTTGTAGGGTAATCTTGCTTCGGGGAACAAGGACAAGGAGTCCATGTCACCACTTCCTTGTGTGTCTTGAGGGTAGTAATAGACTTTTTCCAAACAATTACCAGCTTCTCTCTCATTTTCTGAGCTTCTCAAGCTCAGAAAGCAGTTCCAGAGGGCATGTCATCCAGGGCTAGGGTTTTGAGGACGTCGTGCACGCGCCGGGTCCCTTGATTGGAGGTAGCAGGGTCCACTTCCACACTGAAGCCCCATTTCCATTACCACTACCTAGTTCAGCTAATTTAGGCAGTCCTCTGGGCAACTAATGCCTCATTCATTTAGCCTCCCATTCTGGCCTCTAGTTGTTTCTATGAGATTTTGGGATGTCAGACAGTGATGCCACTGGTGCATCGGGGTTGTTTTTAGACTTGTGATGAGAGCTCCAGTTGGTGTTTCGGGTAACAAAGGTGGGTCTTTGGAGGAGTACCTGTGAAAGGACAATAGTCAAAATGATTAGACCTATTCCTACATAAGGTGTTTTCATAGGGTATTGAGAATAGGTGTGAGGTTAGGGTAGTGTATGGGTAACGGTATTGGAACTTGACCCTTGTGATGTGGGGTGGGTATGACCAGACAATGTAAGGGTAGCGTTGGTAGGGTAGGACACCTAGGATAGGACCCAATTGGGATGGTATATGTAAGGTAAGAAGTGGCTTAGGGCCTGGAGCACTCGACTTTTCGAGAAGGCCCTTAAAGTTCTCAAAGAATTTTTTTTTGGGCCTTAGGGGCCAAAATGTGAATTTTTTGGGCCTTTGAAGGCCCAACATGGGTGAATTTTTGGGCTCTTTTGAGGCCAGCATGTGAGTTTTTTGAGCCTTTGGGGCTTAAATTGGGAATTCTTGGGCCCCCCTTTTTTGTGGCCAAATTGGGAACTTTTGGGCCTTTGGGGCCAAATTGGAAAATTTTTTTTGGGCCTTTGGGGCCAAGATGTGAACTTTTGGGCCTTTTGAGGCCAAGATGTGAATTTTGTTGGCCTTTGGGGCCAAAGATGTGAATTTTAGGGCCTTTAGGGGCCAAAATGGGAAATTTTTAGGGCCTTGAGGGGCCAAGATGGTGAATTTTCGGGGCCTTTGGGGCCAAAGATGTGAACTTTTGGGCCTTTGGGGCCAAATGGGAATTTTAGGGCCTTAGAAGGCCAAAATGGGAATTTTTAAGGGCCTTAGGGGCAAGATGTGAATTTTTCGGGGCACCTTTGGGGCAAATTGAGAATTTTTGGGCCCTCTGTGGCCAAAATTGGAAAAATTTTTGGGCCTCTGGGGCCAAAATGGGAATTTTTTGGGCCTCTGCCGGCCAAATTGGAAAATTTTTGGGCATTGGGGGGCCAAGATGTGAATTTTTGGGCCTTAGGGGCCGAAATGTGAAATTTTAGGAACCCAAAATGTAATTCTTCAGGTCTTAAGGGACGCAAAATGTAAATTTTTCAGGTCTCAGGGACGCAAAATGTGATTTTCCAAGCTTTAAAATGGAAATGTTTTTTTTTTGTGAAGTATAATGGGAAGAATGCGCAGCAACATCACAAACATAATTCATTTTTAAAATGGAATGATTCAGCATCATTGGGTGCATACAGCTCCTAAAAGGATAGTTTCTATAGGCTAAATGACACAAATAAAGAGAAATTTGGCTTATTAAAGGGACCCCTGAACCTTGAGTAGAATGGATATACCTAACCACATGTGAAAAACAAGGAGTTTTCGCGTGGGTCTGACAGTACGCATACTCATGGGCCACCCCAAAAGGATTAGGGATGGTTTTGCCGGTAACAGGGAGGACGGCTTTGGTTGTTCCGTCGACATAATTCAATGAGACCTGCCGATCAGCGCTACTTGCTATCCAGACTCAGAAGTTTTGAACAGAGAGAGAAAGAATCATTTGAAAATTCATTTTTTGTGCAATGGAGAAAAAGATTCTCAAATCGTAGGAAAATAAATCAACAAATTAGAAAATGTTTTTAATTTAGTTGTACAATCAAGTTCCAAATTCTCCTTATTTCCCCGTATTCTTAAAAGAAAGAATACTGGATTTTTTTGTTGGGGTACCCTGCAAAAGCCAAAGCAATGGTAAATAATACCTAAAGAAGGGCAAGATTAGTTTTACACAACAATTGTAGTCCACTTTTATGCAAAAAGATTACTATAAGCATTCCCAGTGAAGTCGCAACTATGAACCCCTCCCCACAAATCATCAATGGCATTGTGAATGCAAGTGACTAGTGGGTAGAAATGGTCACGTGAATGTATGAGTCGCCACCTTGTTTTAATTATTTCGGGTAAACTAGGAAAACAACCCTAAGTGACTCCAAATTTTAATTAACCTAATTAATAAGATTAATTAACCCAATGTTTAAGGCATGGTCCTGCGAACCCCGGGTGGATCCCAAGAACTATGTTCATTCTGATGAACTAACCAGAAAACAATGAATGCTTTTGCAGGGTAAATGATGCAATTGGACCAATGAAAGTGTTTTTTGTGATTTTGACTTGCGCCCGGGTGGTTAAATTTTGAAACCGTGCCTACGTACTTCCGTTTGAATGGAAGATCAAAAGTCAAGGTAAGTTTCGAATAGGCCTCTTTTTAGAGGGCTTTTGAATGGGGATGCTTTTAAATGCATGAGTGTGGTGTATGCTTTGTGCATTTTTGTTTAGGCATTTTTTGCCAAAGATTTGATTGTATTTAGGCATGTTTGAATGCCAAAAATGTTTGATTTTAATAGCTTTTAGCCAAAAGATTGATTTAGGCAATTTGTTGCAAATTGGATGCGATTTAGGCAATTTATTGGCCAAAAATTGGTTAGGCGATTTGTCGCGCAAAAGTGATTAAGGCATTTGTGCCAAAAGTTGGTATTGGAAGGCGTTTAAGCCAAAAGATTTAGGCAAATTTGGTTTGGCCAAAGTGATTATTCGGGCGTTTTGTTAGCCAAAATGACTGAATTTAAGGCTTTTTAAGCCAAAATGAAATTGATTTAGGCGCAATTTTTGCCAAAAGTTGATGTGAATTTAAGGCGATTGTCGCCAAAAATGATTGTTTGAAGGCTTTTAAAGCCAAAAAGATTGATTAATTCCTAAGGGCCATTTTGCCAAAGCCTTCTGATTTAAGACGATTTTATCGCTAAAAAAAGTGGTTAATCTAATTTTATAGGCAATTGTGTTTGCCAAAAAATTGATTGGAACCGTGGCAATTTTTGTTGCCAAAATGTGGTTGTAATTTAATTGTAAGGCAATTTGTTTTGCGCAAAACGTGATTGATTAAGGCTTTTTAGCCACAATTTTTTGATTATTGGACCTTAAGCCGAATAATTGGTTCAAAATAAAGGCAATTTTCACATAGTTTATTAAATTAACAGCTTTTTAGCCCGATATTGTCCGGAGTTTTGGCATGAAATACCACATTATATGATTAACCCGGCCAAATGTTAGCCTGAATCTTAATTAATTGAGGCATTTATTTGTCAAATTCAATGAGGTGAATGCCATTTTATGCAGTTCTAAAGAATTTAGGAGTAGAAGAAGAATATGCATGAAGTGCTAAAAATTAAAATAGACAGGGTTTAATTATCTACCTGGGTCAGTCGTCGGTCACTTCTTAGCTCCAGATTAAGCTCCTCGTTTAGGGAATATTAATTAAAATTAATTTAATTTAAGTGACCAAGTATCACAACAAGAAAATAATAAAACAAATTAAAAAATGCAGAAAAGCAGTAAAAGAATGCGCAAGGAGCGTAAGGGGAGAAGGAGCGTCCGTCAACACAGACTGCGTGAGTCAAACAGAAGGCCCGGAGGCTGCATTTATAGGGCAAATCGGATTGTTTCGGCCGCCGGGTCTCGGCCGCCGGGTTTAGGCGGCTGGGCCGCCGGAGCTCAGCGACTCGGGCCGCCGGGTTTAGGCGGCTGGGCCGCCGGATCTCGGCGGCTCGGGCTTCTGGGTTTAGGCGACTAGGCCGCTGGATCTCGGCGGCTCGGCCGCCGAAGCTCGGTGAGTCGGGTCGCCGGGTTGGGGCTGCTTGGCCACCGGAGCTCGGCGGCCAGGCCGCCGGGTCGACTGGGCCGCCGTGCCTGGTGGTTTTACTAAATCTCGCTCCGAAGGCTTTTCCGGGAGCTCCGGACCTCCGAAAAAAATTCCGGGAACAGTTTCGCGATCCTCGTGACGTCCCGGACGTTTCAAGTACCATTCCGCGATCCTCGCGACGTCCCGGACGTTCCAAGTACCATATTGGCATACTTTCGGTAAACTTCCAAAATGGCTTTCGGTCCGGCCGGACTGTTCGCATTCCGAGAAAACTGGCTTTTTGAGCCTCAAAAAATTAGGTATTCACATGCAACTGCAGCCGCTGTCGCCGGCGGTGCAGCCGCGGCGATAGCGGCTGCTGCCGCCTTTAAGGGCGACCACCACTACCGCGGCCGGGAAAACTGGCCCCCCCCTTTTTTTTTAAGCCTCAAAATTTGAGTATTCACACACGTATCCAAATAGAATGTAAAACCGTTATTTGTCGGCTTTCAGGGTCATGTCACCTTAATTAGAGTTGCATGCGCAACTATCAGTGCCGTCACGCACCTTATAGCTACGTGACGCAGCTCTATTATAAATCAGCCACCTTCTATTTGGTTTAAATCAAACCTTGGGTTTAAAGACTTCCGAATAACCATGATCCCTCATTCCGCGTCCTTGTATCCTCATCGGGTTAGGGGGGCATAAAGACACGCGTCAACAGCTGCTAAAGTTCCTGATGAACCGCCTATAGAAAGTAGCGAGACCATGAAAGCTGCGAACTTCAGTGATGTTCTTGGGAATAGGCCAATTTCGAATGGCCGCGGGAATAGGCCAATTTTCGAATGGCCTCAATCTTTCTGTCCATCCAACATGAATTCCCTTTCCGAGCTAACAATATAAGGCACAAGAAACAAAGATCCGCTCAGTCCATAAACCTGCACTTCTTAAGGTTGATGTGGCAACTCATTTTTCTGTCAATCTTTCTGTCATCAACATGAATTCCTTTCGAGCTAACAATATAGCCAAGAAACAAAATCCGCTCAGTCATAAAACTGCACTTCTTAAGGTTGATGTGCAACTCATTTTTCTGTAAAGCATCAAACACCTATCGAAGGTGCTAAAAGTGATCTTCCTTGCTGCGACTGAAAATTAAGATGTCATCAAAATAAACAACCACAAATTTACGCAAGAAAGGGCACAAAACCTAAGTCATAAGTCGCATGAATGCGCTCGGTGCATTAGTCAACCCAAACGGCATAAATAACCACTCTTATAACCCCTCCTTAGTCTTAAATGCGGTTTTCCATTCATCTCCCTCCTTGATCTTGATTTGATGATACTCATTGCAGAGATCTATTTTAGAGAATAATGTAGACCCTGACAATTGGTCCAATATGTCCTCCAGATGAGGAATAGGAAATCAATATTGCACTGTGATCTTATTGACGGCTCTACTATCCACACACATTCTCCAAGTCCCATCCTTCTTTGGTACCAATGAAGCAAGAACCCCACAAGGACTAATGCTCTCTCGGATATGTCCCTTCTTCAATAATTCTTCTACATGTTTTTGAAGGATCTGGCTCTCCTTTGGATTCATTTTATAATGGGGCAGGTTTGGTATCATTGATCTAGGGATAAAATCAATCTGATGTTGAATATCCCGCAAAGGTGGAAGTGTAGATGGTTCTTTAACTATGGCATGAAACTCATCTAGCAACTCCTTGACTAGTGGGGCTACTAGTGCCCTTTCATTAGAGCTTGTCTCTGGTTTGATTAGTAATGCCAACGCACCTTCAGACTTCTCAATTACACCAGATAATTCCTGCACATTGGAAGAAACAGCTACTATGGATTTTCTCTCCACTTTATTTGCCAGAAGATCCAGAAGGTAAGACAATTATTTTCTTGTTTTTCCAAGTGAACAGGTATTAATTCTCTCTTCCCTTGTGCAATGCATCTACATCAAACTGCCATGAATGTCCTAACAATACTCCACAAGCGTCCATATCCATAACATCACAATTAATGGAGTCTAAGTATGACTTTCCCATTGATATAGGAACCTTGCAAATCCAGTTTACTTCAATCTTGGACCCTCTTTAATCCACCCTACCTTTTACGGCGAAGGATGTGGTTTTGTGGGTAAATTTAGCTTTTCAACCAGCTACTTGGCTATCAAATTTTCACAATTGTAACTGTCGATAATGAGTTGGCACACCACTTTACTAACCCGACATTTAGCTTAGAAAATTTTTCTTCATTGAGTGTCGCTTTCTTGTTTTGGAGAACATAAAACTTTCTGAACAACATATGTATATTCTCCCTCCTCAGACCCAGCCATGGATCCATCATCTTCGTCTTCTACCTCTTCAACCTCAGTCACCTCATCAACTACATTCACCTGTAGACACCCATCATTAGTCCCCCTACGTTCTGGACATATATTAGATGTATGCCCCTGTTTTCTACAACGGTAACAATAATCTCCAGTTGGCTTCTGATATGAATTCAAATTATTATTTTTGTCTACCATTGGAGCCTTTCCCTGCAAGTCTTTTTCTCTTCTGTTGTGAGCTGCTGTGAACTTTAATTAGTGGTAGGAGTGGTTGCTCTTGAGTTTTATCCATCGAAATTTCTATTGAACTGCTAATTTTCGGATGAATAGTGTTGCCTGAAATTCTGAATACGATTAGGTGGTTGTCAAGGCTGCCAATTAATTCTATCTTCCGTACATTTGGCCATCTCAATTGCATCTGCCAAAGTGAAAATCCCAGCTACACCCATCATACACATTATATCATGATTCAATCCCCTCTGATAATGAGCCACTTGTTGGTATTCAGTCTCACAATTGTCATATCGAGCATATAATCTCAAAAATTCTTCTGTGTACTCATCTACCTTTTGATTTCCTTGGAAATAGTTATGATACCAGTTGTACAGTATTTGAGAGTGATCACTGGGAAGAAATTGTTGCTCAATCAGCTGTTTCATTAAACCCAGCCTCACACAGGTTCAATTCTTTGTCGATGGCATTCATTTTGAATAGAATGCCACCATGCTGCTACACCTCCTTTTAGTTTATAAGCCATAATGGAAACCTTACGCTTATCCTCAACATTCATGACCTCAAAGAATCGTTCGACCTCCGATAGCCAGTCAAGAGTGCTTTCTATATCTAATGATCCTAAGAAGCGTTGAAGGTCTACCTTTATCTTGTATCCTTCATGAAAATTGTCACCATTGCCTCTGTAATCTCGGCCTCCATCATAACGATTTTGGCATCCTGTATAATATGGTTGCTGTGGATTCGGGGCTGCTATTGCAGCTGTAGGTTGTGGGCTGCCTTGTTGGATTGTGAGAGTCAACTATCTAATTTGTTCAGTTAACTCTTCAAACTTCGCCTCTATGGCTGTGAGTCGTGTCTCATGATTGTCGGCCACAGAGATACTTCGCCTTTCGGCTTTGATACCAACTGACATAGAACGATCACGTGAATGGGAATAACGATTATACTTCGTCAAGAGTTTGATCAATGACATTTGATCTGACGAAAGAATTATAGAACTAAACTCTCAAGGAAGTTTATTGGGTATGAATAATGATCAAAGAGTAATGAATGTGCCAATGATACAAAATAACATATTTATAGGTTAGGCTAAAGCATAAAACGCTAAAAAAAATATACAAAAGTTGTAACTAGACAAAACCCTAGTAAGGGTGGCAGCATGGGCGTGTTGGACATGACACTGGCATGTCCTGGGCTTCCAAAGGCTGGCACGGGGCATGCTAGAAGTTACATGGGCATATCTATGTGCGAATCGTAGCTGGACTTGTTGGTAGGGGCGTGCTATACATGGTATGGGCATGCTCTGTACTCCTAGAGGCTAGCACAGGCAGGTTGGAAAGTGACACGGGCGTGTCTGTGCTTCTTAAGCTTGGGCGTGTCTCGCGTCTTGGACTTCCAAAGGCTGGCATGGGCATGTAGGATATGGCACGGCCATGCCCCTTCTTCTTGGGTTTGCAGCAATCCAAATCTTTAATATATTGAAGTGTAAGTTGCTCCGCATCAAATATTAGGACACGTGATATATAGTATGATATATATGACTGCCTACTAAGCGCTTGTACAAAGTAGGATTTGAATTAAGTGCAATCTCTTCTCGCTTTCAACTTCAAATTTTGTTCTATAAAAGTAGTATAAATTTATTATTAGTAAGATTGGTTAGCTTAAGTAAATCCTCAATGTACTTTCATTGAGTTAGAAATACTTCTAACCCAAAAACATAAGTGAGAATGCCAAGATCTTTCATATGAAAAGAGTCCTTAATTTATAACTTAAACTTTACAATTCCTTGCTCATCACTACAACCATATAATCCACATAAAGCACCAAATTAATAATACCAACATCAGAATGATGATTAAATAGAGAGACCATTAGAACTTTGTTGAAAACTAACTGAACAAATGATGGACTAAAATTTCTCAAAATAGGCTTGAGGTGACGGTTTAAAAAAGTAAAGGGATTTGCGAAGTTTACAAACCATACTAGAATTAACAAAAGAAGAGACAAGAGAAACTATATATAAACTATTTCTTTCATATTTCCATGGAGGAATGCATTCTTCACACTAATAAAAAAAAAGCATTTAGCAACCGAAATTAGCAACAGAGGCTTTCGTCGCTACTTAGCGATCGAAAAACGACGAATAGCAACTGCATGCAATGGTAAATTTTTCAATAGTTTAGCGAAAATTTAGCAACTTGGTTTGACCAATTCAGTAAATAAATCAGCAATGGATGACAAATCCATCATTTCGTCTGCCGCCAAGGATTGGGGCCAAACTTTAATACTGAACGGCGACTGATTAAAGACTACATAGTTACAGCCTTGGAAGCTGTCACTAAATGTGGTGCCTACATTTATGCGGAAACTAATAATGACCGACTAGTGATGAATTGGCGATAGCTTTGATGATCAAAAAGCAAAATTACTGTTGGCTCAAGGGTCAATTTTATCTTGAGATTTTGATGATTATGCAAAACAAATAAATTTAATATTTTTGTATGTACTAATATTATTTTATGCAGATTTTTAATATGGATAATCTTGAGATTTTGATGATTATGCAAAACAAATAAATTTTAATATTTTTGTAATGTACTAATATTATTTTAATGCAGATTTTTATGCAGATTTTTAATATGGAAATTGCTAAAAAAAGGCAAGTTCCTACAAATCTAAGATTTTTTGAAGACCATGAAGATTATTGAAGATTTTTTTTAGAGGTTAGTATCTTAGGATATATTGTAGGATAGAAAGAATATTCTTTTATAAGCACAAAAATTTTTTTTCTCTCTCAAAAATTATTTTTGAAAATTATCTGAAAAATAAAAGTCGAATCTTGCTCTTTTTAAATTCACTTACGTAAACGAAAAAGATTTTGGCTTAATTATATTTGGTAAATAATTAAATATTTGAAAAATAATTAAATATTTGAAAAAGATTTGCAGATTTTTTATTTTCGAAAATTACCTTAAAAAGGAAAATTAAATCTTTTCTTTATTCTACTTATCCAAATGAAAAAGATTTTGACTTAAAATATTTTTGGTAACAAATAATTGAGTATTTACAAAAGATTTGTATGTCTTTTTATCTTTAGAAAGTCTAAATACTCTTTAAAGTTAAAGATCAACACTTTCTAAAAACGTGATCCTCATTCCTATTATAAAAAAAATTTTTCTTCTTTTGAAAAACATGAGATTTTTGTAAGAGTAAGAGTCCATTGATTAAAAGTTTTAAATCTCTCAAAACTCTCTCTTAAAACCCCCTTATTTCTTTTCGTCTATTTGCTTAAAGAAATATTTTTAAGAGAAAAGAAAATTTAATAAAAACATTTTTTGAAAAATAGTTCTGAACTTTAAATCTATTTTCTAAATCTGTTTTCTATTCTTGCTGTGCTTATAATTGCATTTCTCTCTGTCTATATAGATTTTGTAATTCTGTTATAGACTAGAGGTTTTTAAATGAAAAACTTTTGTGTAATAGTTTAGGTGAAAAGCTATGGTGTAATAGGTTATCAAACGACTTTCTCCTTGTGTGAGATTCTAATATCTTGATGTTATTTTCTATTCTCTGCAAAAACAGAAAGGGTTGATGATACGGATTCACTACCACCAACCACCTATGGGGCTCAAGGGAACAAGAACCACAACAATGGCAATCCATTAGCACTTCCTAGTGGACCAATTTAGCAACTTTCCTAGTGCGACCCATTAACAAGGAGCCGTGCAAAGAAGAAATGGAGGCAACCATGTCCTTACACAACAAGAACAAGTTACAAAAGAGGCTCGGCATGACTTGCCTTTCCATACAAGTGCTATGAAGAACTTGAAGAACACCTAAGTTTCTCACATTAATTAGAAGCACATGTTTGATGGGAACATGAATTGGTTAGCAACGCCCGTGCTAAGAATGGCAACACCACCAGGCCGTGCCCTCGTCTGACTTGCTGAGGGGAAAAAACTGCCCTTGAAAGCACCCCGTGCCAATAGCACACCCTGGCCGTGCCTTCCTTCTGACTCTGAAGCACCC
>NW_023591416.1:3255707-3279341 GCF_014843425.1 Jatropha curcas | reverse complement strand
AAATGACTGCCAACTACCCCTCTCGGGGATTTCAGTATGATTACTGTGCAGTTCATAGAAGAAAACGACTGCAAACTCTCGAATCTTCTTTTGATTTTTCGGGACGGTCTGCAAATAAAACTGCATAGTGCCCTTTTGGATGCTTTAAGATGTCCTACTGCCCAGGAACAATGGTTATGGCCAGGTCCGGGAAAACATACCCCAAATGCAAAGCCTGGGAGTGATCCAGTGAATGATGGGACCTTCGGGCTGGGCTATTGAGCCCACTAATGGAAGATCCGTGCAAGGAGGAACCAGAGGGGAGAAGGGAAAGAGAGTGTACAGATACGGCCTTAACTTTACCGACTTCTGAACAGTTATTTTCCGTAAATTGGAGAAGCAGTTCTTACTGTGGCTTCCGAGAACCCCTTTTGCTTGCCCAACCGCTAAGAAAGAAGCTGCCTGGGTTGGAGTATTCTCAGATGTCTGGCAAAACAGGCCCCGAAACAGTAAACTGAATGGAAGCAGAAGACTTCATGCAAACTAGTCTCTTTGACGAAGTTGCGGGGTATATCACAGGAAATGATGGAACCGAGACCTGCTAGATCTAATCAAGCCGAAATGAATTGGCCCCTCACCAACTGGTACACGAGGAGGGAGCCACGACTGCTGATTAAACCCACCTCCCGAGTCAACCTAGTACCGTAGTCTGGTAATAAAGTCCTGTACTGAGTTCGAGTGTGGAAATCCCGAGCCTGAAAAACCGAGTCCAGAGTCTAGTTCCAGTTTCCGAGTTCATCGCGTCGGATCTAGAAGATTCCAGATTTCAAAATTTGATGTATTCTTGAAGGACGATTCCGTCATAATTAAGTAAAGGGATTGCAAAATTCTTTAATTACCCCTTGCGTGTCTATCTTTCAATTGCATTTCCAAGCAAAAATAATCAAATAAATGAAATAAAAAATGAAAAGGAAAAAATTAGTTAAATTGGCAAGAAGAAAATGACATAAAATACATTGCATCTGAGTGCGATGAAAGGGAACAGGTCCTAAGCCCTAGTGAATGTTTTGAAGAAATTTGCTTGATTGCTTCATGTGGAAAGCAAGTGACATCACTGGAATTTGACCAGCAATAGTGGTGCACAAGATTCCTAGTATATTCCAGAGGCTATAAGCCAGTGGAAACAGAGACTAAGAAGGATGGAATAGAATGTCCTGAAGATCAAGGGGAAGTTTGCCAAGCAGCTGGAAAACAAGTTCATAGAACCTATTGCCCTACCCGACGGATGGTTAGCGAACATTCGTGCCGGTGCCGAAAGAAGGCATGGAAAAGTGCGAATGTGTCGTGGACTACCGTTTGATTTGAAATTAAAGCATGTCCGAAGGAACTACTTTCCCCTACCGCATTATTGACTTGCTAGTGACCGAATGGCTTGACACGAGATGGTCTCTTGACTGATCTTGCTGTCGGTTATAATCACAATAATGACGCATGGGGCCAGACAAAGAGAAAACGGCGTTCATCACAGGAATGGAGAACTTACTGCTACAGGGTCATGCCTTTTGGGACTCAAAAATGGCCGGGGCAACTTATCAAAGAATGGCAACGGACCATCTTCCATGACATGATTCAGCAAGACAAGAAAGTAGAAGTATACGTTGACGATATGGTTGTTAAATCGAAAAACAGCCGAAGAACATTACAACAGCACTTGAGAAGTTCTTTCCTTAGGACTTCGAAAGTAAACCAATTTTAAAGTCAAATCCGGCAAAATGCCTGTTTGGAGCTACATCCGGAGTGTTTCCTGGGGGCATATGGTCCAGTTCGGAAGGGCAGTGAGATTGACCCTTCGAAAAGCCAAGGCCAATTCTGGAATGCCAGCACCGAGAAACGGAAAAAGAAGTTCGGGGGCTTCTGGTGAAGGCTACAGTTACATTAGCCGGCTTCATCAACCAATTGGGCTGATACTTGTGGTCCGATTTTCAAATTATCAGGAAAGGTGTAGCAGTAAAAATGAAATGAGGATTTGTCAGAAAGCTTACGACCCAAAGTCAAACATATCTGCTATCCCCCGCCAGTGTTTACAGCCACCAAGGCTAGGGAAAGCCTTGTTATTATTTACCTATCAGTGACAGAGAAGGCGATGGGTGCGGATGTTAGCTCAGCAAGCTGAAGATACGAAAGATAAAAACGCCGTATATTATCTTCGCAACAAGGATGCTGGAATATTGAAGCTAAAACTACAAATAAGGATAGAGAATTTGTGTTCTGGCTCTAGTGGGGCCTGTACAAAGCTACAAGCACTACCTCTCGTTTTACACGACCTTATTGTCATCTCTGAATCGAAACCCCTTTGAAATTCTTATGGACGAGGCCGTTCTTGACTATGCAAAGATGGCTAAAGTGGGGTATCAGTGCTCGCAGCTTATGATTTGAAGTTTGTACAACGGAAGGGCAGTGAAAGGCGGAGCCGGCTTGATCAATTAGCAGGAATTGCCGGAAGTAGAAATTCCTGATGAAGATTTGTTAAAACGTTGTAAGTAGGGGTCTGGGAGACTGTACTTCGATTGGAAGCTTTCAAACTACCATGGAAAAACGGGGGTGGGAGTCGTATTTTCAAAAACTCCTTGTGTGAAATACGTTCCAATCGCAGTCAACTAGATTTCGCTGCACCAACAATGAAGCCGAGTATGAAAGCTTGCATAAGGGGTTGGAAGCGGCCTAGAAAAAGAAATAAAATCCTTAGGGTTCGGAGATTCCAACCTAATAGTCTCTTCAAGCCCTAAGGAAAATGGAAAGATCCAAGAAGCAGCGGTTGGTTCCTTACCTACAGCGCTTAGATGAAATATTGGCTCAGACAGTTTGAGGAACTATCTTTTTCACTACCTGCCGCGCCGCCAAAAATCAGTTTGCAGATGCCTTTAGCAACCCTTGGCTTCCATGATTAATGTAGGGGGGGAGATCAAGTCAGTTCGGCCATCTGAGGTTTGGCTGCAGAAACAGCCAGCGCATTTGTCATTGAACCTACGTCGATGACAAGCCGTGGTTTTGGGATATACAGAATTATCTTCAGAATGAAGTCTACCCGGAGGGATTCCAACAAGACTGATCAACGGACATTGAGACAGTTAGCATTCTGGATATTTCCCTTTACTTTGGGGGAGCCCTGTATAAAAGGAGTTGCGAATGGTTCTACACCTAAGGTGCGTGCATGAAGGAGAAGCGGCAAAACATCATGAATTCCTTACATAATGGGGGTCTGGTCCACACATGCACGGGGATAGCCTTGGCTCGGAAAATCATGAACCTGGGGCTTATTTACCTGGTCAACCGTTGAATGGCAGATCTGTGGGTCAGGGGCACGCGCAGAATTGCCACGAAATGTCAGATTTTGCTAAGCTGCAAAGGGGCCTCTGGTCAACTATGAATCCCATTTACTTCACCATGCCTTTCGCAACTTGGGGTTATAGACTGTGACGGAAGATCCATACAAAGGGGCTTCAATGCCATCAAGTTCATCCTGGTTTGCTGTTGATGATTTTACTAAGTGGATTGAGGCGTTTCTTATTCCGTTTTGAATTGCCAAGAAAGCAGCAACAGTTCGTTCGTACCAACATCCTTTGTCTTGGTATGGGACACCCTTTGAGATCATCACGGAATAAAAACGGTATCTCCACTTTTCAAAGTGGAAGGTGTCGGACCTACTGAAGCAAAAGAAGGAATCAGCATCACAAGCGTTCTTCCCCTACCGTTCCCACAAAACAAATTGGGGCAGTAAAAGCTGCAAAATAAGGCTATAAAGGTCATTTTACAAGAAGACGTTTCAGAGGCATAGAGCTTGGCTCACGAAAACAATTACAAATGCCTTATGGGGGATACAGGACTTCAATCAGAACGCCTACTGGGGGCAACCCGTACTCCCTAGTGTATGGAATTGGAAAGCAGAGTGTTGCCTATTGAGCTGGAAAGTTTCACAGTCGGGACAAGGGTTTATCAAGAAAGCCAGATCAGCGAAGCCAGATTTGGCTGAGAATTATCATTTGCAACTTTTGGGTAATGGATGAAAAAACGATTGCGAGCAATCCACCAAACTCAAGTCTATCAAAGAAGAATGGGCCAAGGACATTTTTTACAAGAACGGTCAAAGACCGGAACTGGAGAAGGTTGTTTGAGTTCTGAAAGGAAATTTAGACAACCGGTCATGATACCACGGGGGGAAGTATTCTTGTCCTGCATTTGGTTGGACCCTATGTGTTGAAGAAGATCTTGTCAGGCGGAGCCGTTATTTTGACTTGATTTGGATGGCTTGGAATTCACTAATCCATGTAATTATAGATCAGTTTAAAAAAAGATATTTTGTGATAAATTGCTAATCATTTGCATTAATGTAAAACGAACTTACATTAGACCTGATTCTCTTTGAAAAAGAAAGGAAAATTAGATTATATTCGGAGATATGTAGGCAGTCCCTCATTGGGCGCGGTCTAAACATTAATAAAAAAAATCATCTTTCAATAATTCATTTCTTCTTTGCCAAAAAAAAAAAAAAAAAAAAAAAGGTGTGAAAAAAAAAAGAAAAACCCGTGCTAAGTCCGAAAACCTGAAAGGGCGGCTTAGGCAAAGTCGAGGCCTGCTAAGTGAAACCACAAAAAAGGGACAGCTTTAGGCCAAAAATGGGTAGCCCGCTAAGTTGAAAACCGAAAGGCAGGCTTAGGCAAAAATTAGAGCTTGAAATAATTAAAGTTTTGGAAAAATGCTTGGAAAGCTAAAATGATATTCGCCCAATTAAGCGTAAAAAATCAAATTCTCATTGTAATACAGCCACAAAGTCAGGCAGAAAGCAATAAATCTAAAAAAAATAAGCAAATGATGAAATCTAAAAGTCCAAGTCCAAACAAAAAGGCAGAAACTAATCCAAAATCCAAAAGCCCTATAGGAGCCTAGGTTCTCCCGTCTCCTCCGCCATGGAGGCCAACATCCTCCGAGTCACCCCTAGCTGTTAAAACTCTGCCAGCCTAAACCTGGTCCGAGGAGCCAGCACAATTCTCCTTCATCTAGTCCCAATCTCATTAGCCTGGAACCCAACCTTCGAGTGCACTCAGCAGTGCGGTCCTCCTTGCGGTTTCTCTCGATTGTGCCAGACAGTTGGCTATGAACCAAGCTCGGATTACTTCAGGAAGAAGTCTGGAATACTGCTAGGATTAGGCAAGGGCCTAACCATATGGTGATCTTAACCCAAGCCCTAAGGACGGCTCGCGGTAAACAACCCGGTGGTGATGGCCGAATCAGCAGGAAAGTCATCCCATAATCGACAGTCTATCTGTTACCCCCATTCTGTCTCAAGACTGCGGCGAAGCACAGTACCAGTTACAAATTGTGTAAGCCCAGAAGGTAACTCGGGTGAGTAACCACTGTTGAGGAAGGCTAACCTGGATGTAAAACGATTGATGTATGTACCAGGAAGTATGACCAACAATAATTCTCGTTGGGCCCCCAACACTCGATGCAACCATGAAGCCCATGCAATCAGTAGTGGATGCGATATTAAGATCCTCCGCATGGCGTACTGAGAATGGGTTATAAGGAAGGGAAGTTTAGGGAGCTAAGCCAACCACTTGTTAGGTGATCCTTCAACCCAAAACCCTAACAGTAATGTTTTCCTTTATATTACCCCGAGCGCGAATGGCTTTAAAGAAAAAAAAAAATGAGAAAAAGATAATAAAGAGGAAATACCTGGAGAATAATGGGAGAAACTGTCCAGTCATCAAACCCCAAAAGCAGGCCCTGGTCAAGCAGTTACTGATGGTTTCTGCCAGCACAATGCGCCAATACACCCATTATTTCCTCCATTGTAGAAACCATGGGGCAAAGACGCAAATCCCCAAAGCCTGACGGTCCCGGTTAAATTTAAAAAGCCAGCCAATAAATAGAAAACAAGGCCCGCATTCCTAGCCTCATCCGGTTTGGGATTCATCTGGGCGAGCCTACCGAAAATTCATCAATCAGAAGCAGCAGAATTGCTTTATGGTCATCAACGATCATAACCTTAGCTTTGGGGTCGGCTAAACTGAAACAGGGTTCTCAAAATGACTTAACAGTTACCCAATTTTTACCTCATGCATTGACAAAGGGGGCATTGGGGTCACACCCATATAAATGGCACAAAACTTCCTCAAAAAGAGGGCACATTTCCGTCCATCATCAGCCCCCCAAACCGGAAAGACATGGGCCTTCAGGATCCCAAAGTCTAAACACAGGCCTTTAAGAAAAGTCCAGTCCAACTACTACACCCCTAAGAGTAAATAACGGAAGGGAGAGACCATACCCTCCCCAAGTTGATCTTTTCAACTTTTGGAGAGACTCCTAGTTCCAGCCGTGCATCATGCTATGGGTTGAAGAAAGGGATTTCATTGTCGTTTTAGTTATCCTTTTTTATTTCTTCGTTATTATTTATAATGTTTTCTAAAAAAAAATAAATTAAAATAAATAAATTGAATAAAAAAAATTAAATAAAATTAAAATTAAAGTGAAAATTTAAAAAAAAAGAAGAAAGAAGAAGAGGAAAGGGAAAGGAACTGACCAGGTATTTGGTGGCTGGAAGAAGAGAAATAGAAAAAAAAAGGGAAAAAAAAAAACACTGTTATATAGAAAGACGCACCCAAAAGGGCGGCTGTACCCGCCCCTCTGAGAAGAAGCGGGTGTATCCGCCTCTCAAGGGCGGGGCACGAACGCCCTCAAGGGCCGGGGCCTGTCACCCAAAAGGGCGGGCACGCTCCCTGCAGGGGCGGGGCACCGCGCTGCCCAGACCAGGCGGGCAGACCGCCCCAGTCCCAGGCGGGCACACCTTGCCGTCCAAAAAAAAAAAAAATTTTTTATTTTTTTGTCTTTATTTTAATTTAATTTTAAATTTTATTTTTTTTTAGTGCACAGAAGAAATAAGTACTGTTCAAATTTTTTTTTAAAAAAAAAAAAAGGGGGGAGATATGTTTTTTTTTTTTTTTTTCTTTTCTTCTTTCTTTCTATGTACAGTACATATTTAAATAATCATGGCATACATGGTCTTATTCATTACTAACTTAGTTCAGACAGCGGACAAAGTTCCAGTACAGGAAAACATAGCCAAAAGTTCAAAATACAGCGAGTTTCTTAAAAAAAAATCCAAGAGAAAATAGGAAAATCTTAGAAAACTATCCGTGGCGGAGGCTTCCTGCTCCTCTGATCAATCGAAGGCCCGCAGAGTCTTAGGCTGGAACGTTAGCTCCTCCTGCATACCGAGAATTAGCCCATCATTCTGACTGACTAATCTGGCAGGAACCTGAAAAAGAGAAAAGGATTTTTTTTTTAGTCAGTAATCAAGGCTTTTATGAAAATCCCTTTTTTTTGGGAAAGGTTTCATTAACCTGTAACCTCAGTAATGTTCATCAGGAGGAAGAGCTTTAGGCGATTCACACGCTTCCCAGGAGAGACCTCCTAGGAGAGACGAAAGTGCATCAGGAGTGTAATAGGGGAATGTTTTGTATGGAAGTGGCAAATTTGGCCAGGCCCGGATGAATCGGCTCGGGTAGCCTCTAGAATGGCCTGAGCGAATCTGAAAGCACCAAGACGAATGGGCTAGGGGCCAGCCCGAGAAAATTGACCCCCATCGGAGCGGTAAGAAGAGGGGAAGGGTCGTAGGGCCTCCTTCCTTGGGGTTCCTGGACGAGGGGGCCGGAAGCCCGAGAAGAAACGAGTGCCCAAGCGGCTGAGAAGGGGTTCGACCCTCAAATTCTTGTCGAGCCGAGATCAATTTAGGCCTGCATCAGAAAAACATCTGGCAAAATTCATCATAATCCCCACTCCGGATAATTTCCATATGTTGGAATGGCCCTCAGTATGGGCCTCGGTAAGAATCATCTGTACCGCCGGCCATGTCCTCAGGAGGAGGGATGAAGGGATAGGAACGGCAGCCCCCTAATCTGGAAGTTCCACTCTCTCGCCTAAATAATAACGTCTCAAGACAGGATGTTGACAAACAAAACCCGCCGCCGAGAACAAGGGCCTCTGATTCGCCGGAAATAGGGATCAGCCTCAATTCAAACTTTTTGGAGTCGCGGCATATCATCGCCCCCGCCTCCACCTATGTGAGAAGAGTAAGAATGTGTTTAATAAATCCTTTTTATCCACATACTCAAGGAAAAACTGAAAGGCACTTTCACCTGATCCATGGCTTGCAATATCGAAAAAAGGTCCGCAGGTCACCAAAGACTTCCGGCGTTAAGAACAGACCGGTTGATTTGCTCGGTACCACCTCCAAGCCAAAAGGTGTCAGCCCTAATTCCAAGGTCAGTATGAATCAGCTTCTGGGCGGAATATGTTAAAGGAAAATACTCAAAAGCCCAAAGTTTGCAAAACGAGATCAGTGAAAAAAAAGAAAAAAAAAAAAAAGAAGGAGAAAAAAAAGAAAAAAAAAAGGAATAGGGACAAAACACAGAAAGGGAAATATGTTCTTTACATTACCTCCAGAAATGAGTAGGTCCCCGCCTAAGCTTGCAATGGGCCTCGACTCAGATTGCACATGGGTCATCATACATGCGGCTCAGAATAGCGCCGGCCAGCGTTACCTCAGGTGAGGTGGGTCAAGTCCTCCAAACTCTTTCAGAATAGAATGAATTGAATTTCTCCTTTCCTATTATACCAGAAGTCGAGGCAAAAAGCGTAGCAACAAAGTGAACCTGGCTGCCTGAGTGGCCATTAACTCTCCCCTGCCTAGTATCTGGCATAGATGCGGGGGCCTGAAGGGATAGCCAGTGTCTGACGAAATACTCAGAAACAGGGGCACGAGAGCTAGGATTTGATAGAATTCGGGGCAGGGTCAATTCCTATCAGCTCCATCATCGATCGGGGGGACCTCAGTCTATCCAATCGTCATACAAGCTCGATTCGGCCGAGTGCTAAAGGATTCTTCGGAAATCACCGAAAAGTCGGTCGGGGTCATCGTCATTCTCACCCCAGGAGAAATGGAGTGTTTGCGTTGGTGTCCCAACATCTCTCGGCCATTGCACCCATAGGCTTTTATAATTCTGTCTGACTCAGCTTCAGGTGTCTTAAAAAGCGTCCAGAGAGGAGGGACCGATGATGGCTCCGACCGGGTTGTTATGGTCGAGAATGGTCAGTCGGGGATCTCGGCCCATTAAGAAGACTTCGCCTTACCCATCTCGCCATAGAAAAGCAGTAAAAGAAAATGCAAAGGGAGGCATAGGGGAGAAGGAGCGTCCATCAACACAGACTGAGTGAGGAAAACAGGAAGGCCCGGGGCCACTATTTATAGGCGAAAATCGAACTGTTTCAGCAGGCCGGGCGCCGGAGGCAGGCGGCCTTGGCGCCGGGTCTGGTGGCTATGCTACCTTTTTGTTTCCGGAGGCTTTTTTTTTTTTTTTTTTTTTCCGGAGCTCCGGGCCTCCAAAAAAAGATTCCGGACCAGTTCCGCGATCCTTCGCGGACGTCCCGGACATTTAAGTTACCATATGGTACTTTCGGATGAACTTCCAAAATTGAGGCTTTGGTGCCGGTCGGACTGCTTTGTGGTCCCCTGGGGGGAAAATTGGCTCTTTGAGCCTCAAAATTTGAGTATTCACACCTATTTAATTTTAGCACTTCATGCATGCTTCTCTTCTACTCCTAATTCTACAACTGCATAAAATGAATTCACGATCATTTCATTTAGGCAAATGAAAAACTGCCTCAATTAAATAAGTTTTAGGCGCTAAATGCCCGGGTTAATTAATAATCATTGTGTATAAAGCCTAAATCCGACAATATGACTAAAAAGTAACCCTAGTTAATTTAATGGACTATAGTATAATCGCCTTCATTCGAACAATTCGGCTTAGCCCCCAAATTAATCAATAATTGTGGCTAACAAAGCCTTAATTTAAAACCACGTATTTTTTTTGCAATTAAATTGCCTATTATTGCAATTCAATTGATCTCTTTTGGCCAAAACAAATTGCCTATAAGTAGATTAAATTCATATTTAGCGAAAATTGCTTAAATCAAAGTTTTGCAAAAATGCTTGAATTAATCAATCTTTTGGCTAAAAGCCTTTAAAACCAACCATATTTTTGGCGACAATCGCCCAATCAAACACTTTTTGGCAAACACTAAATTGGCCTAAATCAACTCATTTTGGCTAAAAAGCCTTCAAATAATCAAATTTTGGCGACAATCGCCTAAATCACATTCAATTTTTGGGCAACCAAATTGCCATAAATCAATCTTTTTTTGGCTAAAAAGCCTTAAATCAACATTGTTTACAACAACATGCCTAAATCCAAATCAATCAATTCTTGGCAAAAATGCCTAAAAAAAACAAATGCACAAAGCATACACCCACACTCATGCATTAAGCATTACCCATTCAAAGCCCTTTTAAAAGGCCTATACGAACTACGTTGACTTTGATCTTTCCATTCAAACGGAAAGTACGTAGCACGTCGGGATTAAACCCCGAGCGGGCAAGTTGAAATCATCGAAATCACATTAAACATTTCATTAGTCCAATACATTATCTTCCTGCAAAGCATTCATTATATAGGTTAGTTCATCAGCATGACATAGTCTCGGGATCCGACCTCGGGTTCGTAGACCATGCCTTAAACATTGGGATAGTTATCTAGCAAATAGGTTAACTAAAAATTGGAGCACTTAGGGTTTTTTCCTAGTTTACTCCCTAAAATAATAAAAACAAGGTGGCGGACTCATACATTCACGTGCATTTCTGCCCTTAGTCTATGCATTTATAAAAGCCTGTGTTTCGGAGGGAGGTTCACACATGCAAACATTTAGTTAATCCGAAAAAATCGAGTTTATAATTTGCCTTTTTGGGCAATATTGAGGGGATTTTAAGTGTTGTAGCGTGCGGCATTGCACACTTCTTTTCAGGTACCCAAATTTTTATGCTGCTTTATGGCGTTGCTTCACAAGCACTAGTGGCGCACTGCCCACTGGAGTAGTGCCTACGTCACTACTTCATGGTGGCGACTATAGTAAGCTAGTGGAACACCATTTTTGGCTATTATTCATCGTGTCTTCATTGCATACCCATATTTAAAACATAAAAAATGTGTTGCCTTTGCACCTTATCTAGCTACTTATAGTGGTTTATTTTGCAAAAGTGCATGAAACATGAGAGTCGGCCTGTAAACACCTATCTGCGGGCGGGTGGGTTCGACCGGCTACTCCTCGTTGTTTAGGATCAAAAGTTCCGGGAGGCGAGATTCGATCGCTCATCGATACCACTTCCCTAGATGCAGGGGTAAGATGTCTTGGTGAAGGCATCATTGGTTGCTCATTGGAGCCGGTGATGGGATAAACACCCACACTTTTCCGTCTACCGTCTCGGTGAGATGATGATCACGTCAGTGGATTTTTGTTGCCCATGCTGGGCTACCTTTTGGAGGGCGGTCCATTGTGTTCGATGGATCAGCTGAGGACTCAGATCGACAAGGTTTGCTACATTGCGAGAGGTCTTCAAGTGCCAATAGGTATGGAACCTAACCAATCTCCGACAAGAAAGGTACGGTATGAGGGCATATCTCTCATTTATAAGGTCATGCCAGGATGGTGGTTGAGATGGAACATTGGATGTGGTAGCTCAAGCTTTTTCTATTTTTACCTGCCTGTCGACTACCTTATTCATAAATTTCATGGTAACCGACGCGTGATCTTGGTGCTTCTACCACCGCCCTGCAAAGATTATATATATATATAGATATAACTAGAGTTTGCTACTGCCTTGTCATTATCTATATTATGACATGATCTATTGGCCCGTGCGAGCGCATTGGGCAAGGTTTAGGTTATCGGCAAGCCATTGAGGTATTCTTCTTGGATATTTTCTCTTTTTCCATGCTTTTATTCTTTTTGCCTTATTTACTCCTGTCTTAGTTTCCGGTACAGATCTGGGCTTGTGAGCACCGGGTATTCCCTCCCCTATGCTGGGGTTTACATGTTTGAACGCTGTATAACTAGTGTTGATGACCTTCCTCAAGGCTGGGCGTTGGTAAGTTTGGCCTGAATTTATGCTTACACCACACCGGAATCTCAGTGTTCCAGCAACTTCTGAATGACCTGATCTTGAGATCGGGTAAGTTTGCAACTTTCACGTTATTTCTAATTGATTCTTTCTTCTTCTTTCTATTGTTGTTATTTATTTATTTTTTTTGCAGAATAGTGAAGTACCTGTGGGGTGATTGTGGTTGGACTATCCCGGATTTCATTCAGCTGCCATTAGTGTACCAGCAAAGGCGGCTTCTCCTTCTGGGTTTCATTTTGTACTTCCTCAGTGAAGAGGGTGTTATGAAATGGGGAGTCTAGGGCCTAGATCAGATGAAGAGTGTCCTTCTACGACATACTGTACTGTAAGATTTCCACTAGATTTATCTGGCGGAGCAGGATATTTGCGGCTGCTCAGAAGGGTCGGTTACCACAGACCACTTAGTTGCTTTTGAGCCAGTGATTATGCATTTTGCACGGTTGTAGCTCTTTTGATCCATCTTCTCCTTCTCGCCAAGTTGATCCATTTGCATAGGCAAAGGAGTTAGATAGGGGACAAGACGAGCCCCAGTAAGTGTGTGAACTTCATCCAAGGCTTGAATATCTGTCCCCACGGGCTTTCCCCTAATAATTGTTTCTCTTTTATCACTTGACTGTGTATTTATCCTGCAGCAGCAAACATTACAACAGCGGTGTGAGAGGAGGGCTATGACTCTAGGGCTTCGGATATGGACTTGGTCGTCGATCGACAGCCGGAGCATGGACCGGGTGCCTTCTCCTCTTTCATCTTGGATCTAGGTTAGACTGCTCTTAGGGCATGTGGAGAGACATTTGGTTTGAGTCCGTACCATAAATTGTCTCCCACATTGGTTGTAACCCATGTGAGTAACTTCCGCTCGTTTTTATTTTCTGATTATTGCTATCTGATTTATCCTTGCTTTTCTTATTTTCTATCCCTTGCTTCCATTTCCTTGCAGGGATAATCCCATTAGTCGATTACAATGGAGGTGAGCTTAACTATACGAAGCGGGCACGTCTTCAAGCTGCTGTGGTGGAGGCTCTTCGACTGGAAGCACGTATCTTAGTATAAATAATAAAAAGATAATATGCAATGCATATGCCATGTATTGCTGTAATGCAATTACTGACTATCTATGAATGTTATGAAGAGAGCTAGCATGCACCTCCAGCAGGGTCAAGGTCGGGGAGTTGGATGCCAGCCAGTTATTGTTGAAGAAAACCAAGGAGTCCAGCAATGAGGACTCAGAGGAGATGGGCCTCAAACATTGTCTTGAGTGGATGGCAACTGATTTTTGCTTATTTTTTCTTCTTTTCATTTTCTGTATTCAGATCTGATTTGGGCAACATCTTATAATGAATGATTATTTTCATATATATAAAGGCCAGAGGCCAATTTCTTTTACATGTTTTTGAGTGATATTATAATAGTTGTGCTTCATAGCTGATATTTTAATCTGCTTATTGTTGAATCCGAGAAGTAAAAAACAACAAACAACACTTTCTTACAAACCATCTGTTAACCAGTGGCATTGCGTCCACTATGCTGTGGCTTTGTGCCACACGCAATGGCAGTGCCACTTATTGCTGCCAGTTTGGCAGCCTGCTGTCCATTTGTCCTTTTATTATTTTGCCTATAAAAGCCCCATTAATATTTTTATATGTTACCAAAGGGCCCTGTCCTCTCTTATTTCAGACAAAGCTCTCACCAAAAAACTTCACCATACTTCTTAATTCTTCCCTATTTTTCCATGGATCAGTCCTTTCGGTGCCTGCATTTAAAGCCATTCATTATGTAGTCTTAGCTGTGAGGATTGGTACTTTACTGTCCACCATTTGACTAACGGCTGAGTTACTACCGAAACATTCAGGTCTCAACTCGGGATTACTGCAATGGTTGATAACCACCTTGATCTTGATAACTTATTTTGTCATAACACTTCTGAGATCTGCTCGGTTATTTTGAAGAATCAGAATTATTTTCGGGAAGAATTATCCCATTTTTGAAGAAAATTCCTATAGTGCCTCCGGCTGGACATAGACTCCTACTTTCATTGATTCTACCTTGTCTTTGTTCTATCACTTATGAGATACTGTCTTATGGGACTTTGTAGTGATTGCATGCCCCTATGACCCCTTGTAGAAATGGTGCAAATTGAGGTATGGGACCCATTAGCCCCATACTGGCCTTCTCTTGTCTGCTTGTACCTTCTTAGTCAGTACTTGTTTACTGTCATTTGGCATCGACGGCATATTGGGCAGACTTAGGCTGGTGCCTTGGTTGAGTAGATGGCTTAGTATGTTATACACTGTTTCACTTATTCTAGCTTGAAACATTTATTTTGGGCTAGGGAGAATGCGCCCGAGGACCCTGCTACGGAGGTACTGGGGATCCGCATGAGGAGGTCCACATCTTCAGCAGGTAAAATGCATTTCTTTTTTTTTATTCTTTTATTTATTCTTCTTTTTAATGTGCTCTACTTTTGTTAAGTCGCCTTTATGGGTTTTTGACTTAACGAACTTTTTTCTTATTTCTTTTTGAAATGCATTTTGCAGTTGGGGCTTTGAAAGCTGCAGGTGATAAAGGCTACACCATTGGACCATTTGATATTTCATATCGGGACCATTGAGTCTATGTCTATCATCAGCGTTGTTTGACTTGGCTGAGGTTGTTGAAAGACTGGACTTGCTATTTTTTCAGGATCTTACCTTGAGAGAGTCAGATGGACATGCCCTTGGTGGGTACATAGAGCAAGTTCACAGGGTTTCTTCTTACATGCTTCTGATGTTGCCCTGTATGGCCTTGACCATGGTAGTGGCTTATATCTAGCTGAGTAGCTGGTTGTACGATCACATCAAGCTACCTGATTACGTTGCGGATTCCAGGGGCGACTTTTACCCTGCGAATTCCTGTCTCGCTTTAATTCCAATTGGCCTAATCACATGATTGTACCTATTTTTGGATGTGGCCGACCACTTCTTCCTCAGACTTGTACCTTCTTGGCTATAGGCTTATTTAGAAGTGGGTGCTGTTCAGAGTCGGTTATTGTTGATTAGCTAGATTTCTGTTAGGACCTATTTGTAGATGCTTTTATGTCCTATTTTCTTAATGAAATGTACTGGGAATTTATTGAATGAGCAATTCATGAATGTTTGCACTATATTATGAATTTGAAATGTCTTTTTATTTAAAAATGCTTGACCATTTGACATGCTTTTAAGTGAAATGCACAACATTTCCATATCAATATAGGACTTAGCATGACATGCTTTAAAGTGAAATGAGAACACCAAAAGTTGAATTTATTAATTGGGTTCACCATAAAACGTTTCACAAAGCTTATACATAGAATTCTTCAAGGCCTATCCAATATTAATAGGTTCGTATAAACATTACGTTCGATATTGATAGCCTTCATTTGCACCTTTGAAAAAACATTCTTTCTTGATCAAAATATGGGCAAACTCCCAGTTAGCTTGAACGTTTCCCTTGGGTTCATGAGTGTTTGGCCCGCATTTATTTCAGAACAAAAATTTTCCCATATCCTAGTAACTTTTAGAGGAAACTCTTTTGTTTGACGTGCTTAAGCTATTTCTCCTATTATAAAGGCTGATCCATGAATCGATATTAAGGCCTTTTTATCATCCGGAGTTAACTAATTAACTTGATTTGGCTGATGTTTCTTCCATTGACATTTCTAGAACATCTTGGATTCCATCATTATGCCGCAAGGATTGCACTTTCTATCTCTACTGGTAGCACGACTGCATTTCATGGACTAGAGAGCAAGGGGTTGACCCATTCATAGATTTGGCTGTGGTTCAGGTAACCCCACAAAAGCTTACTGAAGCTTACTTGTCCAATCACCGATGATTTTTCTATCATTTTCCTCAATATCTTATGATGTTTTTGTTTGCGGCTTCCACTGCCCCATTAGGCTTGTGGTTCTGTAAGGTGAAGAATTTATGATGTTCAATTCCATACTTCTATAATAAAGTCTTTACTTCTGCTTTGAATTGAACTCCATTATTTTTCACTATATGTGGGGTATTTCCAATATCTAACATTATTAGGTTCTTTTTTCAATGAATTTGGCCATTTGCTGGGCGCCAATGTTTTTTGAAAGATTTTGCTTTGACTCATCTCGAAAATTGTCCACCGCAAACCACTATAAATTTTCATATTCCATTAGATTGCAAGCCGGTGGAAATCTTACCAAAATCGATGATCTATTCCCCAAGCTTGCAATGGCATTGGCAAAATAGAAGGATGTATTTCTGAAGGTGGAATTGTGACTCAGGTTAACTCTTATGAAATTTGACATTGAAGGTGGAATGTGACTCAGGTCTCTATGAATTTGACATTTGAAGCACCTTTTCATGAAAGAAATACAATCCCTTTCCATTGTCGACTAGAAGAAACCCTGTTTGAGAATTTTCTTAGCTAGTGCTTTTCCATTCATGTGGGTGCTGCAAACCCCTATATGGATCTGTCCTATAATCCCTTAAGAGTTTTTCCTTGATACACATCTCAATAATACCCCGTCTGACATTCTTTTGTACAATTGGCCATCTAAAACTGTAAATTGTAATGCCCAACATTATATAGCTCTTTTGTCGTCTCTAGTAGTTGAATCGGGGTATACCCTTTTAGTCATCCATTGCAAGACATCATAAAACCATGGTTGTTCTTCTTCCTTGATATCCTTAATCCTTTTGCCTTCATAACATGAGATGCTACCCGAAGACATCATAAACGACTTCATAGGTATAACCCAAATCTCTTCTCAAGCTGATGCTAAATTTGCCAAGGCATCTGGTACTCAGTTTTTTACTCTACTTATGTATATAAAAGTCACCCTTTTGAAGTTCTGAATAACAATGTGCAGGTAGTCAATGTAAGGTTTCAGCCTATCTTCCTTAACTTCCCAATTAGTGTTAGCATGCTCAATGACCAGTTTAGAGTTTAGAATCACCAATAACCTCAACTTCTTCAGCTTTAACTGTAATCAAAGCTTTTAACCCAAATAAGCAGGCTTCATTTTCTGCCATGTTATTCATAACTGCAAACTGTAACCTCTTCAACATCGGGATAACTTCTCTTTGTGGAGATTCTAGTATATTGCCTACTCCATCTCCCATACTATGAGTTGAACCATCGAAATCGAGCTTCCATCCTTCTTCTCTGTCAAGTGCAAATTCTCATCAGGAAAGTCAATCTCCCATTCCTCACTGTCTTCCACTAGATGTGCTGCTAAAAAGTCTGCAACTGCTCGTCCTTTGACGGTTTTCTTTGTAGCATACTCAATATCAAATTTTGACAATAGGATTAGCCATCTTACTAGTTTCCTCACTTGTACTGGTGTCTTGTATAAATATCTAATCGGATCCATTCTTGATTGTCGAAGACTGAAAGTATTGTCGAAGTTTTCTGGTAGCCCATACCATTGCTAAGCAAGTTCTTTCAATCAAGTTATATTTCTATTTGTTTGGAAGAAGCTTTTTGCTTAAGTAAGCTTTCTGTTAATAGAATTTGTGGATTATCTTTTGTGGTAATATTAAATTCGAGCATGCATGATGAGTTAATGTCAAATATGCACATGTGCTTATCTACTCGATGAATGGAACCATCAGGAAAGACATCAATATCTACTCGATGAATGGAACCATCAGGAAAGACATCAAAGAAGTAATCAAAATTAAAGTTCATTTCATTAAATAATAAAGAAAGTTCATTACAATCAGACTCGTCACTAATAGAACTCAACACATTAGAAGGGACTTCAGCTTCTTCTAAGCTTTCTTCTATGCAGGCGTAGATCACCTTCAATACTTGAACCGCGGGGTCCTCTTCTTCTTCGGCGCTCGCCTTCCCTTTATTCTTTTCTTCCTTTTTCTCTTCTTGGGCAACTTGTCACTCTTCTTGTTCTTCTTTCTTTCCTTCTTCCTCAGCCACTTGTGACCCCTCAACCCCCTTTTCTTTGGTTCTTTCTCTTCTTCTTTTTGCTCCTTTACTGATTCAGACTTTGGTTCCTTGGGCTTAACCCTAAGATATCAATTACATTTGTAAAAATCTCGAGACCTGGTACGTCTTCCCCTTGTGCTCAAAAGGCTCTGTCGGTAGACACAGAGAGGAATGCTCACTCAAACGACCGAATTGTGAATCCATGTCTAACCAGTCGTATGTGTTAATTGTTGTGCTCTGTATTTTGTACCCTAAGCCCAAGCGATTTCTCTGAGTGTGGATCTTAGGTAGCTCTGTAATGCCTTGCTGATTCTTTCTAAGACTTTTTTCCTTCTTCATAATTCATTCTCTTCATGATGTTGGAGACAATAGGCTTCATGTCAGTACTCAGAACAGCAATCTGAAAATCGATCCATGGGAGGATTACTTGCTTGTCCACGTTAAGTGTAGCTACACTCCTTTCACTTGTAGCTGGAATGGTGATTATTTCACCATTGAAAAGAAATTTGATTTTCTGGTGTAACGTTGATGGTACTCCTCCTAAGGAATGATACCATGGTGCCCCAAGAGTCGGGCAAATATTGGGGGGATGTAAATTACAATGAATTCGGTCTCCTTTTTTATCGGCCCCACCTTGACTACAGTCTTGAAAATACACTCAACCTATCTCTTTGAGTCATCATAGGCTCTAATCACAACATCAGAAGGCTCTAAATGAGACAGTTCCATCTTGAACTTAGAAATCAGCTTTAAAGGACATACATTCAGGGCTGACCCGTCATCTATCATTACATTCCCAGTAGTTCTTCCTCTGACCTCAGCCTTTATAAATAGTGCCTTGGTGTGATTCCTTCCTTCGGGAGGAAGTTCATCATCTGAAAAGGTGATAATGAGGGGATTATGTTACACTATCCCCACAAAATTAGCTGAAAAAATGGATGATGAAACATGAATCTCTACCATGGCTTTTACCAAAGCTTCTCGGTGTTTTTTTTATGATACCAACAAGTCCCACATGCTTACATTTGCATAGGTTCTTTTCATTTGTTTGATCAGGGCATCGTCTTCAATTTTAGTTTTCGGCATGCTCGATGAGCTTGCTTTTTCTTTCTCTTCTCGAGGCTGTGAACCCCTCCCCAAAATGTCATGGGCATATGAATGCATGTGACTAAGGAAGAAATGCACGTGAATGAATGAGTCGCCACCTTGTTTAATTGTCGCCAACCTTGTTTCATTGTTTTAGGGTAACTTAGGAACCCATAAGTGACTCCAATTTTAATTAACCTAGTTACTAGATTAATAGCCCAATGTCTAAGGCAATGGTCTTTCAGAACCCGAAGGTGGATCCGAGACTATGTCATGCTGTATGAAACTAACCTAAGAAGAAATGTTTTGCAAGGAAGATGAAAATAATTTTAGACCAATGAAAAAGATGTTTATGTGATTCGACTTGCCGCCCTGGGTTAGAATCCCGAACGTGCCTACCGTACTTCCGTTTGAATGGAAGATCAAAGTCAACGTAGTGTAGTTCGATAGGCCTTCTTTGAAGGGCTTTGAATGGGTATGCTTAATGCATGAGTGTGTGTATGCTTTGTGCATTTCGTTTAGGCATTTTGCCTCAAAATTGATTGTTTTAGGCATTTGATGCAAAAAAATGTTGATTTTAGTGGCTTTTAGCCAAAAAGATTTACTTTAGGCAATTGCTCGCCAAAAGATGATTTTTTAGGCGATTGTCGCCAAAACGATTGATCTAAGGCTTTTAGCCAAAAGATTGATTAATTTGAAGGCTTTTAGCCAAAAAGGTTGATTTAGGCAATCAGCTTGCCAAAAGATGATTTTTCAGGCGATTGTCGCCAAAATGATTAATTTAAGGCTTTTAGCCAAAATAAGTTGATTAATTTTAAGGCATTTTACCAAAAGATTGATTTAAGCGATTTGTTATAGGCAATTTGTTTGCCTAAAGTGATTAATTAAAGGCTTTTAGCCAAAATATTGCTTTAAGCGATTTGTCGCTATAAAAAAGAATCAATTGTCACTTATAGGCAATTTGTTTGCCTAAAGTGATTAATTAAATTGAAATATAGGCAATTAATTGCCATAAAAAGAAAAAGTGTTTAATCAGGGCCTTTAAGTCACAATTATTGATTAATTAGACTTAGGCCAAAAAACTGTTCGAAATAAGGCTCTTTCACCATAGTTATTGATTAACTAGGCTTTTAGCCAATATCGTCGAATTTAAGCTTTAATTTAATACCACGATATTGATTAAACGCGGGCATTTAAGCTTATTTTATTTAATTGAGGCAATTGTTTGCTTGTGGATGATATGATGCATTTATGCAGTTATAGAATTTAAGAGGAAGTTAGAAGAAAACAATGCATGAATGCTAAAATTAAAAAGACAGAGTTTAGTTTTTGTGTACTTGATTTAGTCGATCCGCACTTCTTTTCACTTCCAGTTAAGCTCCTCGTTAAAGGGAATTAATTAATTTAATTTAATTTTAATTACCCAATACAAAGAAAGAAAGCAATAAAAGCTAAATTTAAAAATGCAAAAAAGCAGTAAAGAATCGCAAGAGCGAGAAAAGGAGCAGGAGCGGTCGTCAACACAGACTGAGTGGTGGAAAAAAGGAGGCCCGAGGACCTGTATTTATAGGCAACAAAAAAAGGACTGTTTTCCGGTGGTCCGGGTCCGCCGGCACGGCGGCCATCGCGGCGGTCGGGCCTCCGGCTGGGCCGCCGGCTCCGGGCCCGCCGGCGGCAGCCCGGCGGCCGGGCCGCCGGTCCGTAGGCGGCTGGCCGCCGACTTGCGACCTTCCCGGCGGCCGAGCCGCCCGGTCCTTCGGCGGCTGGGCCGCCGGGTCGGCGGCCTGACCGGCGGCTGGGGGCTGGGCCGCCGGGTCGGCGGCTGGCTCCGGTGGCTGAGCCACCGGGGCAGGCAAGTTCACTCCGGGGGCTTTTCCGGGAGTTCCGAACCTCCAAAAAATATTCCTAGACCAGTTCCGTGATCCTCGTAATTTTTCGGACGTTTCAAGTACCATATTGGCATATTTCCGGTGAACTTTCTGAAAGGCCTCCAGTCCGGCCGGACTGTTCGCAGTGTTCGCAGTCGGAAAAAACAGGCTTTTGAGCCTCAAAAAATTTGAATATTCACAGGCGACTGCAGCCGCTGTCGCCGGCGGCACGGCCACCGCCGCCTTTAAGGGCGGCCGCCACCGCCGCGGCCAGGAAAACCGGCTTTTCGAGTCTCAAAATTTGAGTATTCACAGTGGTGCTCATAAAACACAACAAACCAATGTTGTGATGACAACATACTTAAAAATCATTTATATACATAAGATCATTAAATTTGAACATGTATTACATATGTACACCAACACATCATGCTTTGAAAATTCATTTGATATCATAAATACGTTATGGTAAACTAACTTAATTGAGGGGCTGAAAAGAGATTTTTGCCTCTTAGAGGACTTGAAAAGATGTTTTGCCTCTTAGAGGACTTGAAAAGATGTTTTGCCTCTTAGTGAGGGCTTGAAAAGACATTTTGCCTCTAATGAGGGCTTGAAAAGAGATTTGTTTTATTTTTGTTTTTTTTTCTTTGAGAACCAAGGAGGGCTTGAAAAGAGATTTTGCCTCTTAATGAGGGCTTGAAAAGAGATTTGTTTTATTTTTGTTTTCTTCTTTGAGAACCAAGGGTCCACCTAAAGCCGAAATGATCAAATGGCTTGGTTTTGGGTGAAAAAATGGTTGGTTATTGGTTATAGTTTCACCCTAGGTTTTATGTAAAAAAAGGTCGACCATTAACCGGGTTCTACCCTGGGTTTGACGATGGTTGGGTTTTACCTTGGGTGGTGCATGTTTTTTTCATAACACTTGCCCCTGAATCCGACTTGGAGGATTTTGCCCCCTGCTTGAGAGAATTGATGCCCTTATTAGCTGAAATAGAATGTCTTCTTAATGAAAGACTAAAAAAATTCCGTGATTACTTCTGTGATGGGAGAATGGTGAAGGTTCTTATCACTTCTTGCCCCAGAATGGTGCTGACCATGGAACCATGGAATCTCCAAACATTGGTGTTGTATTGTCCTTTCGATCGAGGATCAAAGAGAACAAGGTTACTATATGACTCGAGGAAACGGACAATGTTGGATGACATCGCTCGTCTGAAAGGTCGAAGAAACGATGGTCCGAGTGGAGACGAGGTTATTAAAGAATTACCTCTCCAATGATTATGTTTGACATTTTTTTAGGGATTGTTTTGACTATTTTTCTCTCTCACCTCTTTCCTTCGAGGATGACTCAAAGAGTGACTGCTTTCAAAAACGGACTTTTGAGAATGAATCGATTTTTGTGCCCGTTGTGGAATGACCACTGGTGATGGGAGACCTTGATTTTAGAGACTCGATTTAGAGACCCAAAGTTTTCTTGTAGTGTAATTTTGACTCGAAGGAACTCAGTGATATCCTGAATAAATGATTTACTCCAAAGAGACCTTGAATAGCACCTTTTTTTTTTTTTTTTTTTTTTTTTTTTTTTTTTTTTTTGGCCTTAACTTTTGCCTAGTAGCCGTTTCGGGTTTTCGACTCTAGCAGGCTCTTTGCCCTAACTTTTGCCTAGACCGCCTTTTCCGGGTTTTAGCCTAGCGGGCTCAATTCTTGGCTGAAGCCGCCCTTTTGGGTTTTCAGCCTAGCGGGCTCACATCTTGCCTGAAGCCGCCCTCGGGTTTTCAAACTCCAGCTTTTAATTTTTCTTTTCTTCTCTTTTTTTTTATTTTTTATTTTTTTATTGGCAACGAAGAAAATGCTATTTATGATGCAAACTTTATGTTTGTGACCGGCCTTTGTGGCTGCCTACGTATCTTCCCAAGAACTCTTTCGGGATGGTAGAAAAATCAAGGTCTTTCGTAAGTTCCTTCCGGGATGCGAACTTCGTGCTCGGCTGGTGCGGAATCATTCTCCGTCTTGATGTTAGTGCGGAATTCCTTTCTGTCTTGGTGCGGAAATTTATTTCCGGTTGCTGCTGGGAGGCAGAATTCAATTCTGAACTTAATTTTGATTGTGGATTTCATTCCCCGAAAAAATTTTTAACTTTTCCTTTTCGGGGATTCCTTCCTGACTTGATATTAATACAGAATTCATCTCCATTTGAATTTTTTTTTTTTTTTTTTTTTTGGCGGGATTCCTTCCCGCTGGAATTCTCCTTGCGGGATTCTTTCCCGACGGATGTCTTTGCGGATCCTTTCCCGGCTTGATGTTGATGCAGAATTCATTTCTGACTTAATTTCTTTCGCGGGATTTCTTCCCGGCTTTGATGTCTTTGGCGGAATCTTCCGACTGATGTCTTTGCGGGACCCTTCATTCCCCGACTGGATGTCTTGCGGGATTCTTTCCCCGCTTGATGTGATGCAGAATTCCTTTCTGACTTGGAATTTCTTCGCGGGATTCCTTCCGGCTTATGTCCTTTACCGGGATTCATTCCTGACTTTTAGATGATGTTGAATCAACTTATTGACTCGAGCTCGTATGATAGTGATGACCTAGGCCGAATCTGACTTTGTTGTTGTAGTGTTTTTACCACTGGTTGACTGAAATGTTGACTGTATTCGCCACAAAGAGTTTTGAATACCCACTTTGGTG
>NW_023591416.1:3243429-3255207 GCF_014843425.1 Jatropha curcas | reverse complement strand
ATCAAGCGCGCAAGCATGGCACAAGTACAAAGTGTCCTTATAAAACAGGATCATTTCTTCAAAGCAAGGAAAAGGAGAGTTCTGCCTCAAATTCCTATGGAGAGAGAACCATTGAGGAATAAGTTTCAAATTCAGGAGGAAGATAAAGTTTCAAGAAAAGGAATCAAAATTAACCTCAAAATTCAACATGGCGAAAGCCACAAACTCAAAGCATAAAAGCTTCTTCAACACTCAAGCCACTCAAGTTACCACCACAATGTGGGGTAATCAAAACTCTTTTGTGATGAATACAAGTCATATTTCAGTCAACCAGTGGTAAGAACCACTACAACAACATAAGTCAGATTCCGCTTAGGGTCCATCACTATCAACGTAGCTCTGGGTCAATAAGTTGTATTAACATCAATCCAAATCAGGGAAATGAATCCCATAGAGACATTCCAGTTCGGGAATGAATCCGTAAAGACATCAAAAAAGCCGGGAAAGGAATCCTGCTAAAGAAAGAACTTAAGTCAGTTAAATGAAATTCTGCATTAACATCGAGTCGGGAAGGATCCCGCAAAGACATCCAAAGCCGGGAAGGAATCCCGGCGAAGAAAATCAAGTCAAGAAATGAATTCTGGCATCAACATCAAGTCGGGAAGGAATCCCGCAAAAGACATACGATCGAAAGGAATCCAAAGAAACATCAAAGCCGGGAAGAAATCCCGCGAAAGAAATCAAATCGGAAATGAAATGTCCACAAATCAAGTCATTAAGGCAATAATTGAATTTTCCCCCAACAGCAGTCGGAAATAAATTCCGCACCAAGCCGGAAAGGAATTCCGCACTATATCCAAGTTCGGAGATGAAATTCCGCACTCAGCCGAGCACGAAGTTCGCATCCTGGAAGGAACTACGAAAGACCGCTGATTCTCCCCAATCTCCCCGAAGAGTTCTTGGTGAGATAACGTAGGCACCACAAAGGCCGCGGTCCACAAACATAAAGTTTGCATCATAAACATTTTCTCTTTGCCAATACAAAAAAATAAAAATAAAAAAATAAAAAAAAGGGAAGAAAAAGAAAAATAAAAAAGCTGGAGTTGAAAACCACGAAACGGGCGGCTTCAAGGCAAGAATTGAGCCGCTAGGACTGAAAAACCCGAAAGGGCGGTCTAAGGCAAAAGTTAGGGCAAAGAGCCTGCTAGAGTCAAAAACCCGAAAAGGGCGCTACTTAGGCAAAAGTTAAGGCAAAAAGAAAAAAAAGTGCTTTCAAAGGTCTCCTTGGGAGTAATAAATCATTTTTTCCAAGGATCAACTGAGTTCCTTCGGAGTCAAAATTCAACTACAAAGAAAACTTTGGGTCCTCTAATCGAGAGTCTCTAAAAATCAAGTTCCCATGCACCAAGTGGTCATTTCCACACGCGGCGCACAAAAATCGAGTCATTCTCAAAAGTTCCGTTTTTGAAAAGCGTCACTCTTTGAGTCAATTCCTCCGAAGAAAGAGGGAGAGGAAAAAAATGTCAAAACAACCCCCTAAAAAAAGTGTCAAAACATAATCATTTAAGGTAATTCTTTAATACCTCGTCTCCCACTCGACCATCGTGTTCTTCGCATCCTTTCAGACGAGCGATGTCATCACACATTGTCCGTTTCCTCGAGTCATAATAAGTAACCTTGTTTCTCTTTGATTCCTCAATCGATTGGGACAAGTATAACACCAAATGTTTTTGAAGTATTCCCCTGGCCAGCCACCATTCTGGGGGCAAGAAGTGATAAGAACCCTCCCCATTCTCCCCAAATCACAAAAAGTTAATCACGGAATTTAGTCTTTCATTAAGAAAAGAAATCTATTTCAGCTAAATTTAGGGCATCAATTCTCTCAAGGCAGGGGGCAAAAATCCTCCAAGTCGAATTCAAGGGGCAAGTGTTATAAAAAAAAAAAAATACACAACCCAGGGTTGGAACCCCAAACCATCGTCAATCCTCTTTTACCAAACCCAGGGGTAAGAACCCGGTAATGGGTAACTTTTCTTACATAAAACTAGGGTGAAACCCTAACCAATACCACCCTTTTTCATCATCCAAAACCAAGGGCCCCCAATTTTTTTGATCATTTCGACTTTAGGTGGACCTTGGTTCTCAATGAGAAAAAGTAAAAAATAAAGCAAATCTCTTTTTCAAGCCCTCATTAAAGAGGCAAAAACATCTTTTCAAGTCCTCTAAGAGCAAAACAATCTTTCAAGTCCTCTAAGAGGCAAAACATCTTTTCAAGCCCTCAATTAAGAGGCAAAAATCTATTTTCAATCCTCATTAAGAGGCAAAACCTCTTTTTTAAGTCCTCTAAAGAGGCAAATTTTCTTTTTAAGTTACTCAAGAGGCAAAAACATCTTTAAAATTGCAAACATAAATACTTGCATTCGATCATTCAATTTCAAAGGAAAAAACCCAACGGCGGGGTCCCTCCTCTGCCTATACTCAAAATTGGTCTTCCAGACAACCCACCGACGCCCATAAATCATTTTTATGGTTGCCAGTGGGGGGCACTGTGAAATACCAAATTTGAGACTCGAAAAGCCGGTTTTTTCCCGCCGCGCGGGTGGCGGCCGCCTTAAAGGCGGCGTAGCGCTAATCGCCGGCGGCCGTGCCGCCGGCCCGACAGCGGCTGCAGTCAGCCCTGTGAATCACTCAAATTTTGAGGCTCAAAAGCCTGTTTTCCTCCGGACTGCGAAACAGTCCGGCCGGAACCGGGAGGCCTTTCGGAAAGTTACCGAAAATATGCCAATATGGTACTTGAAAACGTCCGGAGAATTACCGAAGAGCACGGAAACTGGTCCTCGGAATAATTTTTGGAGGTCCGGAAATTCCCGGAAAAGCCCCCCGGAGTGAAATTGCATGCCCCCGGTGGCTAGCACCGGAGCCAGCCGCCGAGTCGGCGGCCCATCCCGGCCGGCCCAGCCGCCGGGCAGGCCGCCGGCGGCGCGGCCGGCGCGGCGGCCCAACCGAGACCCGCGGCCCGACCGCAGGAAGGGCCGCGGAGACCCGGCGGCCCGGCCGCCGGGAAGGGCCGCCGATCCGGCCCGGCCTGCCGGAGGGGCCGCCGATCCGGCCCGGCCGCCGAGACCGCGGCGGACCCGACCGCCGGGCGGGCCGCCGAGCCGGCGGTCCAAACCGGCGACCCGGCCACCGGGCGGCGCGCCGAGCCGGCGGAACCACCGGTGGCCCGGCGCGGGAGGCCCGCCGGGCCCGGCGATCCAGCCACCGAACAGTCCGTTTGCGCCTATAAATACAGGCCCGGGCCTCCTGTTTTTCCTCACTCAGTTCTGTGGTTGACGGAGCTCCTTCTCCCTGACGGTGATCTTACGGTTGCGATCTCTTTATCCTTCTTGACTTCTTTTCTCCGAGCAGATGTTTTTATATGAGACTCTCTCACGCTCTCATCGTTTATTATGAGTTGTGATACTTGTCAGCGGATATTATAATTAAATTAAAATTAATTCCCTTAACGAGGAAGCTTTAACCTGAGTTTAGAAGCGGTCGACGATTAAATCAAGGTACGTAACAAAAACTCTGCCTATTTAATTTTTAGCACTTCATCATGCTTCTTTTCTACTCCTCTTTAAATTCTATAACTGCATAAATGCATTCATACCATTAACTAGGCAAATAAAATTTGCCTCCAATTAAATAAATTTTAAGCTAAATGCCCGTAATTAATGATCGTGGTATTAAAAGTTTATAATTCGACAATATGCTAAATAGCCTAGTTAATCAATAACTATGGTGAAATTGGGCCTTTATTTCGAACAATTTTGGCTTAAGTCTAGATTTAATCAGATAATTGTTGACTAAAAAGGCCCTAATTAAAACACTTTTTTTTATATGGCAATAAATTGCCTATATTTCAATTTTAATTAATCACTTTAAGGCAAACCAATTGCTATAAAGTGAAGATTAACCTTTTTAGCGACAATCGCTTAAAATTAAAATTCCTTTGGGCTAAAAGCCTTCAAACAATTTTTTTTTGGCAAATAAACTGCCTTAAATCAATCAACTTTGGGCGACACTCGCCCAATTAGGCATTCATTTGGCAAATTATTGCCTAAAACCAATATTTTGGGCTTTAAAAGCCCTTAAAACAATTCGTTGGCACAAATGCTTACATCAATCTTTTGGCAAGAAAAGCCCAAATTAAAATTCTTTTGGCTAAAAGCCTCAAAATCAAACATTTTGGCACCAAGTGCCTAAATCCTTCAACCTTTTTGCAATAATGCCTAAACAAAAATGCACAGCATACACACACTCAATGCATAAAGCATCATTCAAAGCCTCTAAAAAGAGGCCTATCGAACTACGTTGATTTGATCTTCATTCAAACGGAAGTACGTAGGCACGTTCGGGATCTAACCCCGGGCAGCAAGTCGAATCACATAAACATCTTTTCATTGGTCTAAATTATTCATTCCTTGGCAAAACATTCATTCTTAGGTTAGTTTCATCAGCATGACATAGTCTCGGGATCCAACCTCGGGTTCGAAGACCTTGCCTTAGACATTGGCTAATTAATCTAGTAACTAGGTTAATTAAAAATTGGAAGTCACTTAGGGTTTTTCCTAGTTTACCCTAAACAATTAACCAAGGTGGCGACCTCATTCATTCAGCGTGCATTTCTTCCTTTAGTCACAATGCATCACAATGCTATATACATTTTGGGGAGGGTTCACAACAACTAATGCAGAAAAAGCGTAAAAGAACCGCAGGGAGCCGTAGGGGAGAGAGGCGTCCGTCAACACAGACGAGTCTTAAAACTGTTTGATTCGGGGCTTGTATTCATAGGAAAAAACAGGCTGGAGGGCGACTGCGTGTCGCCTTGGATGGCGGGCGCTGCACCGATTGAGGGCGGCCGCTGCCACCCTATCCTGTCCACCATCGCTAGTCTTTCGTTCCAAAGGCCTTTTTCGGGAGTTTCGTAGCCTCCAAAAAATATTCCGGGAACCAGTTCTGCGATCCTTGTAATTTTCCGGACGTTTCAAGTACCATCATTGGTCCATAGTTTCGGTGAAACTTTCCGAAACGGCCTCCCGTCCGGTCGACTGTTTGCAGTCCGGGAAAAACAGGCCTTTTGAGCCTCAAAATTTAGTATTCACTAACATACTTTAGGTCAAAATTTTTTATCTTTTCTTCATAAAAACCAAGTCCATTTCCAATCATTTGTTCAAAATTCATTCCTAAAACAACTTTAAACCAAAAACAATACAAAAAAACGTAAAATATATATAAAAAAACACACAATCATGCAAATCATGTTGATTATAATTAAGCAAATTTCCCGTTTTGCGAAGGCTATCAATTCTCTCAACACTTAGCTCTTTGCTTGTTCCCCCAAGCAAAAATTCAATATTTTTTAAACTCATGTTGAATCTGTTTATATTTTTACTTGTTGATTTGGACTCTTAAAGCAGTCTACCAAAAGATAAGAGGTTGATTTGATTTTTGAACCCCAAGTATTATAAGTGAAGATGGCATCTAAAAATTTCAATATAGCAAATAAAATCTAACGTTTAAAATCTAGCCAAAACTTTAAAACATGAGATAGGCAATATCCTCCCCTTCCGTAGAATGCCGAAAATAGAAGTACTTAGGACAAGTTTTAGCACACCTGTAATGTTTCTCATCTCTAGGTATTTTTAGATAACCTAATTACTATCACACCAAATGGTTGCATTTATGCTATAATACAGTTCTCACCTTTTACCGTCTTTTTGTTACCTCTTGTATTGCATTTATTCCTTTTATTTTTATTTCCTTTTTCTCGTTTTTTTTCTTTTTTTTTTAATATGGAAATATAAAGCAAAAAGTGGTTGCATTTATGCTCCGTACACTTCTCATTACACGGATTTTCCGTTATTCCCTCATCTTGATTTTTCTCTTGCAATACCCTCATCCTTTATGAACCTTGAAACATATATGTATTTATGGCTTTTAGTTTCCTTTTTCTCCCTACTTCTTATTCAAGTTTAGGATTCATGCTTCTCTTAAGCCCAAAATTATGTCTAGATAATTAACTTAAAGTCTAGATAATTAACTAAAGATTTACAATTCTGCTAAAGAAACTTCACATGTCATGTTTAAACCCTAATACCTAAGTTCATAATCAAATCTAAACATATAATCATTGAAATCTCTTAATCATGTTATATTATTCAAGACTTCCATTTCAAAAAGTGAAATATAAGCAAATCAACATGTAGGGACTAAACTTCAACCAAGGCAAAGAATTTGATTTTTTTAATTGTAAAAAATTTTAATTTTCTTCTTTTGTTTTTTTTTTCTTTTTTTTTATATATGAGAGAATATATAAGAGAAATAGAGACACATAGACACTCCCCCACACTTAAAAGGCACAATGTCCTCATTGGGAGAGTAGACATTCATACAACACGCATGACACATGCATAAAACACATAACACAAATAGAAAGGAAAATAAAAACAAGTGTGTGCAGAAAAACCTCTTGCCTCTGGAGAATCCGGAGGTGACGGAGTGAATTTGATGTTCTGCTTTCGAAAATATGACATCCACTTCCGCACCATACTCTTATGCTCTTTCTGAATGGTGTGCAATTGCTGACCCATCTAAAAAACGGTCACCTACAAATTTTCTTGGGATAGTTGTAACGCATCAACTCGACTCAATACTTGCTTCCATCTAGCAATTTCTTCTGCCTCCTCTTCCGCTTGAATGGAAGATGTCATTGGTGACTTCCCTTCTTCTGATTTCATCTTCATTCATACGAGAAGTTCCGTCATCTCCATTACGTTGGCCCACTCTTCTCGCCTCTTCTCTATCTCCATTACGTTGGCCCACTCTTCTCTCTTATGACTTCTAGCGATAAACTATGGTATTACCATCCTTTATCTCATCTACAAATCCAGCTTTTTTCAAGAAAACACCATCCATATATCTGAAAGTATCGATTGGCTGTTCATGATAGGGTGGAATAAGCATTCAGGCAGCATAGGTTAGAATTGGTGCCATGCTACTGATCCCCTACGTAACCTTACCTTGATGACAGGATGCATTGTAGAGTGTATCAAACATTATTCCTGTAACATCTGCCCTCTTTCCCTGCAAGACAGTTTCCAACAAAAATAAATCCTTTGTTTGGACTTTGGTGGCTTCCACTCATCCATACAAAGCGTAACATAGATATTTATGCAGATATAAAATACTTTCATCATTAATCCATTTATTACTAGCATTCCGAGCATTAAAAGATGACTGACCTGTTAGCATTTCCCAAACTTAAGCAGCATTCCAACCTTTCGATTTGGAAGCAAACCCATTTTTGGGAAATCCTAACCACTGATGCATTTTATTATAGTCCAAAGTTAATTTCTCTCCCTCTACTCTAAATTTTATGGCATTCTCTGTTTCATCAACCCATTCAAAGGTAGTCAACAACTCAAGACTTATGTTAGCATTCTAAGGAATTCTTAATTGACTATAGATTTCAAAATGAAGGATTTTCAGATATTCTTGAATTTTTTCTAAAAGACCAGCATGCTGCAAAAAATTAGTGTCGAGAATATACATACCGGTGAAACTGGATTTCGTGAGGCATTTGAAACGTTCACCCTCCTCTGTAGTGTAGATGGAAAATGGCGCTTTATACCTTGAAGCCAAATCTTTCTTTATTGGAACTAAAGAAGATGAACCATCATTCTTTTTCCTTGCCTTTTGCTTGAACAACATAGTGAGAATGACAATGGAGAGTGTGTCGGCTAAGGGTTGTAAAATTCAGAAGATTTTTGTGAAGAGTATTATAATAACAGATTTGGTGTTTGAAGAAAAATAGAGTCCTTTATATAGACAATCTTAGGGAAGGATAGGTTTGAATGGTCAATGGGGAAGTTGAGAAGGAAAGGATTTGATTGGTTTTGAAAAGGTGTTTGCAGTTTTGCAAGTTTGAATACCTTGGGAAGGAGAAGTGTTGAATTGAATTTGGAAAGACAGTTGTTATCTTCTGTCCGTTGGACAGTCGCACTCGTGAATCCTGTATCGCGCTCGCAATCTTTAAGATTTGTTCTCGCGAACTATATTCTCAAACCTTCTGACTTCCTTTGCACCTTAGTCACAATCGCGAATATTTCTATCGCAATCGTGATCTCTAATCCAACCTCTCTGTCTCTTTTTCACAGGTATCGTGCCCGTGCTTTTATAAATCGTGCTCGTGATGTTGTCCACGAATATAAAGAGCAACTAGTCTGTGCTTAAAGCACAACCTTACGCCCCCGCGCTTCCATAAATCGCGCTCGCATAATCTGTTTCTGCAAAGGCAAAATTTGCTACACACTTGAACTGAAATGAGTCCTTTTAAGCCGTATCTTGGTTTGTAATCAAATATATATATATATATATATTTAACTGCTTAAAATAAATAAAAAATAAAAAATAAAATAAAAACAAAATGAACAAAACATATTCTATATACATAGATATATATTATACATACAAACTTGGTGGATTTAGATTGCATGCAATTCCACTTGGGGTGGATCACCAACCTTATCACCTAAGTAAAGCTTATATCTCTGTCCATTTACCATAAATGTGGAACCATTGGATAAAATTTTCAACTCTAATGCTCCATGATCTAAAATTTTGATCACTTCAAATGGTCCACTCCATCTAGACTTCAATTTTCTAGGAAATAAGCATAATCGTGAATTAAACAACAATACTTTATCTCCTTCCTTAAATGACTTGATTCGAATATGAGTGTCATGCCATTTTTTAGTTCTTTCCTTATATAACTTGGCGTCATGCCATTTTTTAGTTTTCCTTATCCTTATATACTTGCAATTCTCATACGCTAACGAATCTAATCTCATCAAAGTTCATTTAATTGAAATTCCTTTTAAACCCCCTTGTTCAAAATCAAATTCTGGAGCTTTTGTTGCATAAAGCGCTTTATATTCAAGTTCTAAAAGGTAGATGAAAACATGCTTTTTACCAATAGATCAAACGGGTATGGAGAACATCCCAGATTGGTGTTTTCAAATGCTGGTTGGTATATGCTCAGAAGTGCATCATCTAAAACTTAAGTGACCAATCTTTACGAGATGAATTGACAAGTTTTTTCTTAAAAATCACTTAATTTCAACGATTTGAATTTCCAACTTGACCACTAAATTTGTGATGTATGGAGTAGATACTCCTATGTTACTCCATATTTTTCAAAAGACTCTCAAAAGATTTATTTAAAAAGTGTGTACCTCCGTCACTTAACTATTGCCCTTGGAACTCCAAAAATCTTTGTAAATAGTGCTTTTAAAAACTTAACCACTGTAATTTGCGTTGTTGCGTTGTTTGTTACACAAGCTTGTGCCTCTACCCATTTGGAAACATAATCCACAGCCACCAAGATATAACTTTTACCTTGTGAAATAGGGAAGGGTCCTATAAAGTCGATCCCCCATACATCAAATATCTCTACCTCAAGTATGTTGGATAAAGGCATCTTATCTCTCCGACTTATGTTTCCAACCCTTTGACACCTATCACAATGAGGCACAAATATACAGGCATCCTGAAATAATGTAGGCCAATAAAAGCCACTTTCTAAAACCTTTGAAGCAGTTCTACTTGTTCCATGGTGCCCTCCATATGGACTCGAATCACAATGCATAAGAATATCTTGCACTTTTGTTTCCCCTACACATCTTCTAATCATACCATCGCCACATATCTTAAACAAAAATGGTTCATCCCATAAGAAATTTTTTACATCTGAGCAAAATTTTTTCCATTGTACTTAAGTCATATGAAAAGGTATTATTTTAGAAGCTAGAAATTTTGCAATGTTAGCATACCAAGGTGTATGAACATGCTGTACTAACATTAAATTTTCATCTAAAAAACTTTCATTAATAACTGTAGACTCTCCTATTGGACCTTCTTCATTTTCTAGACCTTCTTCATTTTCTAGACGTGATAAATGATTAGCAACTAAATTCTCAAAACCCTTTTTATCTCTAATCTCAATGTCAAATTCTTGCAATAACAACACCCATCTAATAAGATGTGGTTTTGCATCTTTCTTAGCAAATAAGTATTTCAATGCAGAATGATCAGTATAGATTATGACTTTGGATCCTAATAAGTATGATCTAAATTTATCACATGCATATACTACAGCCGACATTTCTTTTTCAGTAGTTGTATAATTCATTTCAGTACTAGTTAGAACATGGCCAGCTTAGTATATCACATGCAATTTCTTATCATGTCTTTGCCCTAAAACACAACCAATAGCAACATCACTGTTGGCTCAAGGTCAAAATTTAATCTCGGGATTTTGATGATTAATACAAAACAAATAAATTTAAATTATGTTATTTGTGCTAATATTATTTTATGTAGAATTATTATGGAAATGTAGAATTATTTAGGAAAGAAAATCATACAAGGCAAGTCCTACAAAATCCATAGTGTGTGAAGATAAATTCGAAGACCTAGTGGTTAGGTATTAGGATACTTTGTAGGATAAGAGAAAATCATATATGAGCACATAAATTAATTTCTCCTCAACAAAAAATATTTTTCGGAAATTAGATTTTTCCAAAAATAAATTCTTTTATTTATTTTTCGAAAAGTATTCTTTAAAAATCGAAATGATTTAATTTTCCTAAAAACATAAAGAGATTACGTCTCTAATTGTTTTTTGGTAAATAAATCATACATTAATCTTTTTCAGAAATCTCTTTGAAAAAATCTAAAAGTACTTCAACTTATTTTCTTAAAAACCTTAAAAAACGAAGGAAGAATCTTTTCGTTTTAGTAAGAGCAATATTTCGTATTCGTAAAAAATATTTTTCCATAACAAAATACTGCCGAAAATCTTTTGTTTAAAGGAAAGCAAAATCGTGTTTTATTCTCTTACCAAAAAGGATAAAATAAATTTTTGATAACAAAGATTTTCGTATCTTCTAAATAAGGAAAGCCAATATTCTGGTTTCAAAATAAAATATCTTCTTTCCAAAAGCAAGAGACTCGAAGCTCTCTATATAAAGGAGTTTTTCACTCTTGGAACGTTGGTGAATTAAGAGTTTTCGTTTTAAGAGCATTCTCTCATTGATCAAATCTTTTTCTCTCAAAACTTACTCTCTATCTCCATTTTTCTTTTCATCTTTACACTTAACGTTTTTATCTTTAAAGAGAAAAGAATTTTTACAACTACTACTTTTGAAAAAACGGTTATGTGTTCTAAATCGATTTTTTAATCTGATAACTGTTTTTCTTGTGCTTATATGTGCATTTTCTTTCTGTCTATTTAGATTTGTAATCTCTAGTAGACAGCTTTTATTTGATTAAACCATTTGTGGTAAATAGCTTGAGGCGATAAGTTTTGGGGAAAGAGGTTATTCAGCGACCTTCTCCTTGTGTAAGATTTTTAATGTCTTGATTGGAGTTTCTGTACTCTGCCAAAAATCAGAAAGGGTTGAGGTTAACTAAAAGAACCTTTGAAAAAAATCTAGTCGGGATAAAAGGGTAAGATCTAGGTGTTGATCTATTGCCTTGTACTGTTGGTTTGTCTCTTACCCTTGAAAAGAGATAACATAGTTGAGGATCTCAAAAGATGCATTTGGGGAGGTGGATGTAAGGCGAGTTAGTGCCCGAACCACTATAAAATCACTGTGTTTGATTTTTTAGTTTCTGAAGTTTGCTTGATAACTGCTTTTTTACACTTCTGTTTATATTTTAGAAATGCTAAAAGTTGGAAAAAATGAATTTGTT
>NW_023591416.1:3190900-3242929 GCF_014843425.1 Jatropha curcas | reverse complement strand
AATAATTTAGTATTGTTATGAGTATGTCATCTCCTGTTTTCTTCATCTTCTTCCGGGTCCTACCCGATATTTTTACCTTGGGCAGTAATATCAACATTGCTTTTCTTTATTATGTTATATATCTTATATCTTTCATGTTCATTCAATATTATTTCTTTACTACTTACTTTTTTTTGAGCTTTTTTTTTTTTTTGTCATTTTTATATATATCTGTCTTTTTGGTGCTTTCTTTTTTTTTTTCAATTTGTTCTTGTTTTTAGATATTCTGTTTCGTTTTTTTTTTTTTTTTTTTTTTTTTCTGTTGTTTTGTTGTATTTCTAACGAATCCTCTGCTAGTCGGAGAAGTGACACATCCACAAATATCATCAAAAACACCCACAATACTGGATGCCAAAATAAGGCATGGAAGTATCCGGGTTCATATGCAGGTCCATAAACACTCGGCAAGCATTAGTCAGCCTACAATGTGCAATCGACTACATCAAATCCTTCATAGCTGATCCGCAGCGTGTTCCTGAAGGCCAGTCGTAGGTACATCTGATCCCCTTCAGCCCTTGAGCTGAGATAACCCTGAATCATTAATGCTATCCATTCGAACGAATACACTTAAGCGCCCTCCACTGATCAAAACCCTCAACATCCATCTATCCGATGGCAATGGAGTATCGATTCCTTCACAGTAACTTTGATTTAAGTTGTCTGAAATCAATACACAATTAGTGACCATCTCTTCTTCTTTCCAAACAATACGGAGCCCCCATGGAGATACACTAGGACGAATAAACCCCCTATCTAAACACCTCCTGAATCTGTAGTTTCTAAACTCTTTCAAAATTCCGCAGGATGCCATTCGCATAGCGGACAATGGATACCGGTGCAGTACCCTAGGCGATAACGCTCATACAAAACTCAACCTCCATTCTTCGTCAGGAGGTAAAACCAGGCAACTCCTCTGGCAAAACTACATCCTGAAAAATGCAACATACTTTGGGTATATCATAACACCTAGGAGATTTCTGACTCTGGCAGCAAAGTACATCCAGGCTATGTAGGTCCCAACAACCATGCTGGATCTAGTCTTCTAGCAGAAGAAGCAAAATAGATAATTAAAGAGAGGTAAAATTCCGACCCTCTCAACTCCGTAACATAGATCTCCCACCAAGAAATGAAGTTCCTGGAGTGTAAATCCTGCTTAAGTCTACAATCAACATATGCCATGTCCTTGACAGCCAATCCATACCCAATATCACATCATACTGCCTGAAGAAGGCAATCTCTAAATCTACATCAACTAGAAATACATACTGCATGAATGACAAATGGGCAATCTCTTATACACCACCGATTATACTAACACACTTGTGACCCCAAAGCGGCTCGTTCACCTCCAAGCTTAGTTGCTCTAATGTATCACATGCATACTACCCAACTCTAGCCCAGGGATGCAATAGTATAATGCAGTGAGCCCGGATCAAATCAAAGCACGTTACACAAAGATGTCCAAAGCATAGAGAAGGTACCTGGCGATGAACATCACGGTGTCCCGCTCTCCCTGGTCCTGACATGGCATACTTACCCTCGCCTGTGCCTCTAGCCTCTGGGCCTTCTCACAGTCTCAGAAACTGGTCTCTCACTCCTCGTACCAGAGCCCTCACACGGCCTCTTACCTCTGCCTCTCTGACCATAGGGTACTGGGCCTCCAACCTGGTGAGTTGGACTAGCCATACTGTCCATACGGACAATCCCATGATCATCAATGCTAGTGGATCCACATCCGAAAGCAAGGTTACATGCCCCCAACTACACCTCCCACAACTGTCCTCCCGTGCCACAGTGAATCAAATCGGTAGACCTAACCCTGCAGTATACCCCACACTACAACAGATGAACCGGAGGAAGCCTGGGTCTCGTATATAATCCGACCAATTGTCTGACCTGGTCTGACCCCCATCTGCGGTCCGCCTCAAATTCTTTTGCTACTAGATCTGGCGACCCCTAAATCCTTGTCCAGATGTACCACTCTGCAAATCTCTTATATGACTACTCCTGCGGGCCCTCCTGACCTCTACCTGTCTCTCATTTCCGAATTCAAGCTCAAAGCTCTGTAGCAGCCTTCCACCTAAAACCAGCTGAATGTAGGTGGGGCTGGGATGTCAATGCATCTAAACTCATCCAGCTAACCCCTTTCCGAAACGCTTACACCGATCCCTAGTCAGGACCAAACTTACAAGCCATCACCTACTCCAACCGCAGAAACTCTCGCTCCATACCCCGGAAAGTCAACCGCCCTGTCTACCAAGGAACTCGTGCTATCCTCTGATCCGTGTAATAACTCCCCTACAAATCTTCCAAGAAGCAGAGAGAAAGAAATCTCCACATAAAACATCTCTCAGCTTTGCTGTCTTCACCAGTAGACTCCCAACCAATAGTAAGCTCTTCCTTCAGCAAGGAAAACTAGCACAAATCAAGTCTAGCTGTCAGGAGTTACACTGCATCCTGGTTCCAAAAACTCCCTCGTAAGCGGAGCCAAAATTCGCTGCAAAGGATCATCATCTCCTCCCGACCCAATAAAATCCTCAAACCAGAACTCCTAGTCCTCTCTAACCGGGGTATGAACTGGAACAGGGGCTGGTGCGACTGGAGTCCGGGGAACGAGCTCCCGCAGCATTGCCTCAATGCAGCTACCAACTGTGTAGACAAATCACCCTGATGAGCGCCCCGAGGACCCATAGTAGCCTGCCACAATCGAGGCACGCACTGCATCGGAACCCAGAAAGCCACCAGCCGACTACACCAGCTGGCCAATCACCCTACCATATAGCAACCCTGGAGGGCATCAACTATCCACTCTCATCCGGCAAGTTCTGAGACATCCACAACACATTACAAAGACCATCGGAGTCGCATGCAGACGAGAATATTTCCCACAACGACTAATATGGCAATCGTATTTAACTTCATCACTTATATATTACTCCAAGTGGAATAAACTCTCATACAAATCATATCGTCCCTAAATTGTCTAAACCTATGCTCTGATTACCCAAAAATTGTAAACACCCACAGACCAATCTCTCAGAGAACCAGACGGTGGACTGCCACAATCGGGCCGGACACCATCTTTGTCACTATAAAGCTAGATACTAAATTAGAGTGGTAATTTTCCGCATAAGCGAGGCAATGAATTACCAGTTTTTTTTGTATTATAACTTTTTATTTTTTTTACAAAAATAATGTTTAAGAAATTCCTACGAATAATTCCAAGCATTTTCCCCTAAACATAAATTTACCTTGCCACAACCAAAGAGAATATACACACTCCAATTTTTTTAAAACCCCAAAACACCTCCCAACTTCAACAACATACTACAAGCACTTCTAAATATCCATCAATATTACGCAATAAATATTCGAAACCAACATTTCTTTTCAGGAATCTCTCATCATCCACATACACCAAGAAAATATAATAAGGTGTCTTTTCTTTAAATAACTCATAACTCTTAATACAGTGAACAAACTTATTATTACTCCAACGTCTCACGAACACAATATGTATATACAAGGCCAAAAATCACCATTTACAAAAAACCTACCCAAGATGATATCTGACTGCTCGATGCTCCCTCCATGCGTCTGAAGAACACCCTCCGCTCCTAACCTGCGCTTGAGAAAAACGAACGTCGCTGAGTTGGAATGACCTAAGTGGTGCTCAATAACCAAACATCTTAATTAACAAATAGCCAAGGCAAAACTTAAATTTACCTCACAGATAAAACTGAAATCGCATTCATGCTTAATTCACCAACAATCTTTGAAAGCAAATGAGAAGATTCATAAAATCACAAACTATGTCTCATTCTTTATGCAGCATACAAGTAAAATTCATTTTCGTTAAGGCTGCCATACTCAACAGAATTGACATAAGCACATTTGGACTGCGTGCTATGTTAGCGCACCCATCACATACTCGGGGCCTATGAAAGCACCACCGTGGCCCCTATGACAAGCACCACCCCATCACACAATCGGGCCTATGAAATCCACCACCGGTGGCCTATAAAGCCCCACCCCATCACACAAATAAGCGCGTCCGCCTATTTATAAGGTTGATAACCGCTAGCATATGATCATCAAGCTCACAATACGAAAGAATCCATCCATCATACTTACGTGCTCAATCATGGCAATAGTAGAGCCTAAATTCCAAAAGCGATTCTTTCAGCAAAAGCAATAATTCCTAATCAAAACCTCTTCATTTAGTACTCCATCAGTTCCAAAATTGTTACTCAAAACACATAAATGTATATATAACTTAATATAATAAAAGTACATAAACAAGAACCTTTCAGCATGTTATAATTAACTTGACCTTGCTGGGTTTTAACACAAATTTAGTTATGGTCTCCAAAAGAAGAAATAGATCATTAGAAAGCTAAGCCAAAATGCACGAAAAGTGTTTAGAAAGGGACCACAGCCCAGATCAAAGAGTAAGATAGCCAAAACAAAAGTCAGAACATAGACCAAGCAGATCAACCTGAGTCCAGCGAACACATCCAATGTTCTTGAATTCCTACCTTCACCAAACACTTCAATGAAAAGAAACCAATCCAGACCAGAGAATTCTCAAGACACAGGGAAAATCACTTTTAGAATAACCAGAAATCCTACTAATGGTCATTATAGTGTCAAAATGGGCACTTCAATTGAAGTAAATACCTGACCTGTCACAACAGAGTCAGTTTGGGTGTTTTACGCCATAAAGGTGAGCTATGTATCGTCAAATGGACACTAAGAAAGATGGTTGGCAAAGACAAAAGTAAAGCCTAAAACTTTTAAATGAAAACATAAGAGGTTATTTTGGCCATTTTATGTTGGTCAAAAACTGACATATATTCGGATATACTTGGTAAGACAACCTAACCAGAACCATTTTGGTATTAAATCATAAGTTGAGGAAGCTACAAGTATGGAATTAAAGACATAAACATATGTTTTGGAAAGCTAAGAAATAGAGCTGCAACTTCATGAAGAAGTCAGAAACAGATGGGAGTTAATAAAGGGTCGAAAATTGAAGTTCTAACTCACGGCAAACATATCAACATGAATCAGCCAAGTTAACCACATACATACAAATCCCAAAATTAGTTCAGATTCAAAAGCCTAACCATGTAAAAACAACTAAACAAGTGAAAGTAAAAAGTGCACTAACCTTCAAACCAAACTTTAAACAAGCTCAAGCTTTGCCTGCCCTACTTGGTGGAAGGCCTCTCCATCCCTCTACAATGTAAGACACCAAAAATCAAACAAAGAATAAACACAAACAAAAAGAAAGAGTGGAGCCATCGAATTTCAGCATATGCTGAAGAACTCTAAAACCCCAACATAAATACCTTATGCCTAAAATCCACTTAACCGAAGTAGGAATCACCAAAATTCCTTGAATTTAGTCAACAAATATTACTTCTCTAGCTTCAATCTCTAAAATGTCTTAATTAACTCAAGTTGTATGGGTGATTGATGTGTTATACTAAGGAAAAATTGGAAAGAAGAAGAAAAGAAGAAGAAGGTAAAAAGACGTAGGAAAAGAGAAGAAGGATGTGTTGCCCAATAATGGAGGAGAAGATTACTCCATAAAATTGGAATGGCTAGGATTGAATGTAATCAATCTAATGGCTACAAAGATCTCCAATTAAATTCCTTCAAAATATTATGTAACACAACAAAATTCTCAAAAATTTACTTCCATAAAAAAAATTCTGTTAAGTCCTTAATTAATCTAACACCCATTTCAAAATTTCATCCACACAACCATTGGCTCTAAATTCTCTTCATTAATACACCTAAGTCACTAACGCACAATTCTCTAAAATTCTCAGCAAAAAATCATGTATTACTTTCTTAAACCGCATAAAAACCATCATGCATGCTCCGAAAAATGTGATAGTAACCTATACCTATATATAACATTTTTCTAGACCAAAATAAACGACTCCCGGACCGATAGTACTATTCACAGACAGATAAACTAACTATTTCAACACAGAAAAAATAGGGCGTTACATGAAGAATCAGAATCGGAAATGAAAGTTCCACAATCAAAATTAAGTCAGAATTGAATTCTGCCCCAGCCAGGCAAGCCGGTAAAGTAAATTCCGGCATCCAAAAGATACGTGAAAGGAATCCGCAACTATACAATCAAGACGAGGATTGAGATTCCGCACTCAGCGAGCATCTGAAGTTTTCGCATTTCCCGGAATGGAACTTTTACGAAAGACCTATCTCGCCCAATCCTTTTTTTTTTCTTTTCTCCTCGATATATGTTCTTGGAATACGTAATGGCTCACTTCACAAAGGCGCTGTGTCTCAAACAAACATAAGTTTGCATCATAAATCTGCATTTTCTCTTGCCTAATATATTAAAAATAAATATATAAAAAAAGAGAAGAAATGAAATAATAATAATGCTGGAGTTGGAATAAATCCTGAAAGGTTTTTGTTCTTCTTTCAGGCTAGATTTTGTCCCGCTATTGTTTTCTTTTTCTGATTAAACCCGATAAGGTTTTTTTGCGGTCTTAGGTCTATAATTATAGGCAATATTTAGAGCCTGCTTTTTAGCATTGTCCGAAAAACGTCCGATAAGGTGTTGCGTGCTCTAGTCTAAATAGTTAAGTTTTTTGTTATCTCATAAAAAAAAAATAAAAAAAAAAAAAAAAAAAAAAAAAAAAAAAAAAAAAAAAAGAATAAAAAAAAAAAGGGTGCTTTTCAAAGGTCTCCTTGGGAGTATAATAAATCATTTTTCCCAAGGAATCTACTAAGTCCTTCTAAGTTAAAGTGAAATATCGGGAAGGGAGTCAAAATTCACTACCAAGAAAACTTTGGGTCTCTAAATCGAGTCTCTAAAATCAAGTCTCCATCACCAGTGGTCAATTTCACAACGGCCACACAAATGTAGTCATTCTCAAAATTCGTTTTGAAAGCATAACTCTTTGAGTCCATTCCTCGAAGAAAGAGGGAGAAGAAAAATCAAAACAACCCTAAAAAAGTGTCAAACATAAATCATTGAAGGTTAATTCTTTAATACCTCGTCTCCACTCGACTCATCGTTTCCCTTCGATCCTTTCCAGACGAGCGATGTCATCCACATGTCCGTTTCCTCGAGTCAATATAATAACCTTGTCCTTGATTCCTCGATCGAAAGGACAAATACAAACACTCAATGTTTTTGAAGTATTTCATGGTCAGCAACCAAATTCTGGGGGCAAGAAGTGATAAGAAACCTTCACCATCTCCCATCACAGAAGTAATTCACAGAATTTTAAGTCCTTTCATAAAAGAAATTCCTTGTTTCAGCTAATAAAGGCATCAATTCCCTCAAGCAGGGCAAAAATCCTCCAATCGAATCAGGGGCCAAGGTGTTATTAAAAAAAAAACATACACAACCCAGTGGAACCCAACCATCGTCAATCCTTTTACCCAAACCCAGGGTAGAACCCGTTAATGGTTAACTTTTCTTATATAAAAACCTAGGGTGAAACCTAACCAAAGTAGACCAACCCTTTTCATCCAAAACCCAAGCCATTGATCATTTCCGACTTTAGGTGGACGCCTTGGTTTCTCAATGAGAAAAGTAAAAATAAAGCAAAAATCCTTTTCAATGCCCCATAGAGAGGCAAAACACTGTTTCAAGTCCTCTAAGAGGCCGAACATCTTTCTAGCCCTCATTAAGAGGCAAAACATCTTTCAAAGTTTCCTCCTAAGAGCAAAACAATCTTTTTCACATGCCCTCATTAAAGCCAAAATCTATTTTCAAGATCTCATTAAGAGGACAAAACCTCTTTTTCAGTCCTCTAAGAGGCAAAATTCTTTTTAAGTCCTCAAAAGGAGGCCAAAAACATCTTTAAAATTGCAAACATAAATCCTTGGCATTCGATCAATCATTTCAAGGAAAAACCCAACGCGGGGTTCCCCTCTGCCTATCCTCAAAATTTTTGGTCTTTCAAACAACCACCGACGCCCATAAATCATTTTAATGGTTGCCGGGTGGGGGCAACTGTGAACACTCAAATTTGAGGCTCCAAAAGCCTGTTTCTTTCCCGACTGCGAACAGTCCGGCGGACCGGAGGCCTTTCGGAAAGTTCCATCGGAACTATGGCAATCTGGTACTTGAAACGTCCGGAAAATTACGAATCTCGAACATGGTCCGAATATTTTTTGAGTCGGAACTCCCGGAAAAGCCCCCGAAGTGAAACCTGGCCGCCCTCCGGGCTCAGCCACCGGACCTAGCCACCGAGCCGGCGGCCCATCCGCGGCTCTAGCCGCCCGGGAGGCCGCCGACCCGCGGCCCACCGCCGAAAGACCGGCGCTTGTCTGCGGGAAATGGCCGCCGAGTCCGGCGGCCCAGCCGCCGAGCCGGTCGGCCCACCCGGCGCCCAGCCGCCGGCAGGCCGCCGACAACCGGCGCCCGCCGCGGGCGGGCCGCCGAGACCTCGCGGCCCGACGCTGAAACCGCGGCCCGGCCGCCGGAGGGCCGCCGATGCCGCGGCTCAGCCGCGCCCGGCCGCCGAGACTGGGCGGGCCCGGCCGCCGGGCGGCCACCGAGCCCGGCGGTCCACCGGCGACCCAGCCACCGGAAACAAGTCCGTTTGCGCCTAATAAATAAACAGGCCTCGGGCCTCCTTTTTTCTCACTCAGTCCTGTTTTGACACGCTCCTTCTCCCTCTCGCTCCTTGCGATTCTTTACTGCTTTTTTGCATTTTAATTTAGCTTTTATTGCTTTCTTTCTTGTTAAGTGGTCATATTAAAATAAAATTAATTAATATCCCTAAAGAAGAGCTTACCCCTGGGAGTTAAGAAGTGGCCGCCGATAATCAGGTACATGGAACAAACTGCTGCCCTATTTAATTTAAGCATTTCATTACATTCTTCTCTTCTACTCTAATAATTCTAACTCATAAATGCATTCATGACATCTTTAAGGCTAAATGAACGTGCCTTCAAATCAGATAAAGTTAGGCCTAAATGCCCGGTTAATTAAATAATGCAGGTATTAAGCCAAAACGACAAATAGCTGGCTAAAAGCCTAGTTAATCAATAACGTATTGGTGAAAATGCCTTTATTTCGAACAGTTTTTGGCTTAAGTCTAATAATCAATAATTGTGACTAAATAGGCCCTAATTAAACACTTTTTTTTATTATGGCAATAAATTGACCTATATCAATTTAATGAATCAACTTTAGGCAACAAATTGACCTATAAGTGGAGAATTTGATCAAGTTTTTCAGCCGATAAAATGCGCTCAAATCAAAATTTGCTAAAAGCCTTTAATAAATACTTTTGGCAACAAATGCCTACAAGTGAGAATTAATCAGTTTTCAAAGTCGCTTAAAAGCAATATTTTTGGCTAAAAGCCTTTAAAATCGCTTTGGCAAACAAAGTGCCTACAAGTGAGAATAATCTTTTTTCAATACTCTCGACAAATCGCTTTGAATCAAAGCTTTGCAAAATGCCTTAAAACTAAATCAATCTTTTGGCTTCTAAAAGCCTTAAATCAATCATTTTGGCACAATGCCTTAGATAAATCAATTCCTGGCGACAATCGCAACAACTTTTTTGCAACAATTTGCCTAAATCAAGTCTCTTTCGGCAAAACCCTTAAACAATTTTTGCGTCAAACGCCCTAATCAACTTTTTGGCAAACAAAATTGCCAAATTCAAACTTTTTGGCTAAAAGCCTCAATCATCAATTTTGGCAATAAAATTGGCCTTAATCATTTGCGAAATCGCCCACAAAACACCTTTGTGCACAAATGCCTTACATTTTGGCGCACAAATCGCCTAACCAATCTGTTGGCTAAAAGCCTTAAAATCAATCATGTTGGGCAAATCAAAAGCGCTAAATCAATCTTTTTGGCTAAAAAGCCTAAATCAGGTCAATTTGGCAATAAACATTGCCAATCAACATTTGGAACAAATGCTTAAAACAATCAATTCTTTGCAGAAGCTAAACAAAAATGCCAAAGCAGTCACACCATGCATTAAGCACCCATTCAAAAGCCCTTGCAAAGAAGCCATCGAACTACGTTGACTTTGATCTTCATTCAAACGGAAGTACGTAGGCAACGTTCGGGATCTACCGCCGGCGGCAAGTTCGTATCACATAACCTAGTCATCAGCATGACAATAGTCTCGGATCCAACCTCGTTCTAAGACCAATGCCTTAGACAGTTGGGCCTAATTAATCTAAGTAACCTAGTTAATTAAAAATTGGAGTCACTAGGTTTTTCAAAAATTAATAGTTTTTACCGCTAACAATTAAACAAGGTGGCGACTCATTCATTCACGTGCATTTCTTCCTTTAGTCACATGCATTCACATGCCTATGGCATTTTGGGGAGGGGTCCACAGTACTTAATCATCAGAATATCATGTGTTCTCCCCTTTTTTGTCATCATACTAGAGGGTTAGTAAAATCAGAGCAAAATAAGCAAATAATAAGCATAACAAAAAAAAAAAAAAAGAATTCAAACAACACAACCTACAAAGACACCAACACAACCTACAAAGACACAAAAAAAAAGTTCATAAAACATAAACAGATCAAATAAAAAAAAATCAGAGGGATTTGGAGTCAGTTCTAAGTCTCTTAGAACTTCTGAGGTTCTGTGTAGGAGAGGTTTCAATAGAACTCTCAGAATGTTTAGAAGAGGGATGCAGAGGAGGCTTCCTTCCATGAACTCTGTGTTTACCAGCAGAGTGCTTTACTCTCTTTGGCTTTTCTGAGGTAGGAGTGTAGGGTGTTCCTTTGACCTTTAGAGTAGCTAGCCTTCTCTCATTAATATTCTTCATTCTTTTTTAGAGTAGCTAGCCTTCTCTCATTAATATTCTTCATTCTTTCTAAGGATTCAATGGGGGACTGATTGTGTGCAATAACAGCCTTACTTTGTTTAATAGCCTCATCAAGCTCCTTATTGTGCTCTTCAATAAGCTCTTTTTTTATTCTGTCCAGCATAGTTTCTCTACTCCTTTGTACTGACAAAAGTTCAGATTCCTTCTCATCCTTAACCTCAATTTCTTTTTCTTCTTCACTCAATTCTAATTTTTCTGTTTCAACATCACTGGCTTCCTCAATCTCTACTATCCTTCTTTCTCAATCTTTTCAGAATTCTTTTTCTCTTCAGTCTTAACTTTAACTTTCTCTTTTTCTTCTTCTATTTCCCTTCTTCGTATCTATTTCCCTTTGCTGATTCTGCTTCCAACTTCAGCCACACTTGTCTCTCTTTCTCTTCCATAGCGGTTTCTTCCTTCTTTTTTCTATCTAATTTCTACCTTTTCATTTTTCTTATCCTTCCCTCTGCTTCTTCTAATTTACTTTTTCCTTTTCCCTCTCTTCCTTTTACTTCTCTCTCTAGTCTTTCTTCTCTTTTCTTCTTTTCTTCTTTCATTACTTCGTCATTTCCTTTTCCTCCAAACAACGCTATCTTCATCTTTTTTTAAATTTCGACAAAAGAGCCACTATCTAATCTGTGAATAACACATGTTGGACCCTCGTTCATATCTAAGTTCACTTTTTAAAAACTCAAACACAGGGGTAAGCACCATGCCATAGGTAATCTTCTTAAGCCTATTTGCAATTTTGTCAAAAAATAGCATGTGACATCGCTAGATTGAAGGGTTCTTCCCAGCTTAGTGCACATGCATTTATTGCACATCTCAAACCCTGGATTAACATACAGTGGAGCCAAATGCGCCCACCCCTTTGGTACAATATAGCGTGCACACAATCTAACTTTCATTACCAAGCTCACTTCATCTTACTGTCAGATTAAACTTTGAACACTCATATACCCTGTTTTTTTCTGCTAACCTATTTCTTCGATAATTTTCTTTACAAATTCTTCCGTTTTTGTCATCCACTTATCCCCTAAGAAATATCTTTGATTTGTTTACTCTAGACCCTCTAGTGTGTGGGTATCGTCCTTATAAATCTTGCCTCAGATTCATTGCGTAACGACTAATGCTATTTTAACCGAGTAACCATAAAATTTCCATTTGTTACCACTATTCTCATAAACAAAGTTCTGTTTCGAAAGATCTAAAAAATCCATGCCTATCCCTAGAACTTCAAAACAGCTCCCAACAGACCGTTGCGAACTCGTCCTTTCCAAATGGAATTCCAAAACAATGTGCATAAGAGCAGTCATTAAGGTCATGGAGAAAGAACATTAGAGATTATACTTTGTTGCGAGAACCAAAGGACCCGTTCCTTGATGGTTTTACTGTTTTCGCTTTTATTCTTTTCTGACTTGATGCAAGCCTTAACGAAAACATTTTATCTGGCTTCTGAGTTCCTTGCTGGGGCATATCTTCCTTCAAATAGGCCTCTCTTAGGAAAGTTTGACAGTTCTTGTTCCGGTAAAGGGTCTGCGAGGGCAGGAAGAGGTGAACGTCTCTGATTCTCGACCCATGTTTAGGGTTTTGAAGCAAAAAAAATGTCTTAGGGTTTTGCGTGTTATCCTGATATGTCTAAGAAGCGGAAAAAGAGAAGATTAAAAACAAGTATTTTTAACTCAGATGAAGCGCAAATGCTGACTTAATTTACGAAGATAATTAATCGTTTTCAGGAAGCAGAAAGAAAACACTCTAACAACACGATAGGTTATAATATAAAGTATCAATGGATAAAATTTTTAAGAAAACTAAAAAAGAAAACTAGTGTTCTAAGGAATAACCATAAACATCAACCACGTGTTAACAAAACAAAATTTCAAATAAAAGAAATCAACAGAATCAATCGATATGCCGCCACAATAACTCACAAACATAAAAGTAAACTAAGTAACATTTGATTGTTTAAATAGATTTTCGTCATAAAAATTTTAAAAAATCTATAGGATGGGTCGACGAGTGTACGACTTCACAGTACAGCTGCCGATTATGCATCGTCTTTTTAGACAAAAACGCCTTTTTCAAAGTGCAACAGAACACATATTAGAACATAACCACAAAAGAAGTCTTTTAATTTCAATATATAGAAAGGCATTGAGAACAACTTGGCAGTCTTTAAAGTTAACGAATTAAACCAACATACCAAGTTCATCTTCTATAATTAAGCAGCAATTGCGCTTTCACTTAAAGGTTAGTAAATGCTCTGCCAACTTGGCTTTCTCACTGATATCAGAATGATACTCGATCAGATATCACCTTTTGATTGTCAAATCTTAGATCGACGTATGAAGTGATGTACTGAAGTTCATATGCTTGGTATCGTAGAATCACTGGACTGGATTCGTGTTGCGGATAAAGTTACCCTGCGCCATTACATGTATCGCCAAATGAGCAATTAAGTACTGTTTGTCTATGTTCAGACTGTTAGTCTGCCAATTGTTGCTCTTGACTCCATAGAACTGGTTGCGACACAGCTCCCACTCAGCCAATAATATATCTCTACTTCTCATACAGTACGAGAGCCAGCCAACAGATGTCTTCGTTTCTTGCTAACCCATGATACAAGGGCACGACTAAACTAACTGGCAAAGTTCCCAGACGTTGACTTTATTCTATCGATTTCGACTTCCCTGCATAAACATCAACATCAAAATACCCAACATGGATTAAGATGTAGCACCTTTAGAAATACACAGACCCAGATTAGAAAGTTCCACCAAAGAATATCCTTGCGAACTTCTTTTACAACAAATTAAATGAATTCCTTTTGGGACTCGATTTGGTGAAATCAGCAACATTCAAACCAAAACACTTAAAGGAAGTTGCAGGTTTGCTTGGATAGATACAGTTAAAGGACACACCAATCTACTTCTAACAATGATTATTTCCACATCCTACTCCTTTTCATCTATTTTCCTAATTCTTGGAGGATGGATCTCATTGGGTGTACTACATACCTGGCATTTCCATTTTGAACCGTGTTCAACAATTCCTCTAGTATATTTTCCCCTTGGTTTATGAAATTTCATTTTTCACATTGGTTTGATTTGAAGTCCAAGAAAGAAAGTAATTTTCCCATGCTATGCCTCATTTTCGAACCTCACCCCATGCATAATCTGAGGCAGAAATTCCTTACAAAGAAGGTCATTAGTAGAACCAAAGATATGTCCATCAACATAAGATTGTAAACTAAAATATCATGTGCTTTATTTAATAAATAAGTGTTGTATCAACCTTTCCTCTTGAAAAACCATTTCTAATCAAAAAACTTTACTTAACTTTCATACCAAGCTCTAGGAGCTTATTTCAAACCATAAAGAGCTTTATTAAGTTTGGTAAACATGATTTGGTTTATCGATAGACTGTTCAAAAACCAAGTGGTTGTTCTACCAGCTACACCTTCTTCCAGTTTAGAAAACCCATTAGAAAACGCACTATAGAAAAGCACTTTTCACATCCATTTGATATAACATGAAGTTTTTAAAACATGCAAATGCATAAAGCATTCTAATGGCCTCAAGTCTAGCAACTGAGGCAAAGGTTTTATCAAAATCGATGCCTTCCTCTTGGTTGTACCCTTGAGCCACTAACCTTGCTTTATTTCTCACAACATTATCTTGTTCATCAAGCCTATTTCTAAATACTCATTTTATTCCAATAACAGAATGGTTTTTAGGTCTAGAAACAAGTTTCCAAAGTTGGTTTATCTCAAATTGATTTAGTTCTTCCTGCATAGCAAGAATCCAACTTTCATCATTTTGAGCATCTTCTAAGTTTTTAGGTTCTAATTGAAGAGTTTAGAGATAAAAACTAGTCAACAAATAATTCTAGATGACTTTCTTGAATCTTGACACAAATCTTGATCACTTGAAATCTTAGAGAGAGAGAGAAAAACAATAGAATAAAAGCCTCCCTTTTACAATGAATCGATTTTTCTTTATATAGACTTCCTGGGGAAAAACTGCTACTTCATTTAGGAAAATAGAGTCCTTATTAAGTAAGGAATCTTTTTGGAGAAGGGAAACTATTTAGGCTTTTAATTTCTTCTTACTTAGGCAAGCACGTTCTGAGATAAATCTGTGGCACGGGCATGCCATATAGCAAGGCTAGGGCGTGCGAGGCTCTGAGTCTCTAGGATAGATGTAGCATGGGCCGTGCTCAGGTGAGCACACCTTTGAATTGATATCATCTTGCGGCGTGGACGTGCCAGATAGCACGGCTAGGGCCTGAGTCTCCATGGTGATTTTCCTTGAATCCAGCACGGGAGTGCTAATTTGCACAGCCAGGGGGTGGCAGCCTCTTAGAGTTTTGCTTACTTTGCTCTTTTCTGTGTCAAAATCCTACAAATTTCCTTAAGATCATGTAAATTATGTTTCAAGGAAGCTTTGAATAAAAATATAACTAAAACTGAATAAAAACTAATTAAAGTGATTAAAACTACTGAAAATCCTAACAAAAATTATATTAAATATATTATAAAAATAACACATATTAGTATCCTCTTGCAAAGATGAACAAACATGTCATATGACTCATCCTTAATTCTAAGGAAGACTGTCCAGGTGATTGTAGAGTAATCATCAATAATAACAAATGCATAAGATTTACCTCCGAGACTAGAAGGAGTAAAAGGTCCAAACAAATCAAGGTGCAGCAATTCTAAAGGTTCGGAAGTAGAAACCATGCCCTTAGATTTGAAAGATGTTCTGGTTTATTTGCCCAATTGATAATTATTATAGATGTGATCTTTTTCAAATTTCAACTTTGGGATACCATGAACTAAATCTTTCTTCGACAGTTTAGAAATAATGTGCATTCTTGCATGTCCAAGTCTTCTATGCCATCACCAACTAGAATTGTCAATAGAAACTAAGCATATGTCTAGGTTATGCATATCAGAAAGATCTACTAGATATACATTTCCAAACCTTTTTCCGATAAATAGAGTTTTGTTATCATGCATGTTCTGAACTTCAAATAAGGAGGGTTTCAAAGATCACTCTTCTATTTTTATCACAATCTGGACTCACACTGGTTAATAGGTTATAATGCTTAATCCTTCTATTAAGCATACATCTTCTATGAGGGATTAGAAAACCTACCACAACCAATACCAACGATTTTTAACCTTTGTGCTTTGTCTTCAAAGCTTACTGTACCTCCCTTTTTCTTTTCTAATCTACTGAATTTCTTTCTATCACCAGTCATATGCCTAAAGCAAGCACTGTCCATGTACCACATTTCTGTTTTCAGCTCACTCCTTAGGCACACCTAAAAAGATCAAGCAGATTTAGGTACCCAACTCATATGAGGTCCTGTAGGGTTAATGATAACAGGCTTATTTAGCTTACTATGATTTTTCTTTCTGTTGAGACTGTCAGATTTCTGATGTTCTAAAGTCATAACATTAGAAACAGCATTTTTCTTATTAGAAATATGATTCTAAAGCAGCATTTTTCATTCATTTAGAAATATGATCTCTGTTTAGAAATGCCATCATACTAAACTTGTCTTTTCTTTTAGAAAACGATTTCTGGAAATTTTGATTTTAGAATTTTAATCTCAGTTTTAAAGATCCATTTTTAGAATTCAGATTCTTACATTTTTCGTTCGAAACGATGTTCAAGATTTAGAAAATAATTTATACATTACAATCTTCTAAATCTTTGATCTCGCTACTGATAAATCTTTGCATTGTAACTTCTTGATAACATAATGCATCTTTCAAAGATTAATTTAGTTATTTTAATTTTCTGAAATCTCTTCTTTCAGGAACTTTATGTCTTTTCTAACAAGTTTATTTTCAAATATACATTGCAAATGGTTATTTATAAGTATCTAAAAGATACATTTTCAGCGATTTAGTACAGAAAATGACTTACATTGGCTTTCTTTACGCTTTTGGACCATTGCATCTGTTTCATTACTTTCATCTGTTTCATTACTTTCAGCTTTCTATGTTGAAGTCAGAGTGTTGATTTCCTTGGAGTCAAAATTGATAGTTGCCATTAGACAGATATTTGTAGTTTCTTCTTAGTCACTTTGGCTTTCAGAATTAGAAACATCTGAATCACTCCAAGCAGCTACGAATGCCTGCTTCAGCTTTTTTTTCTTTGACTTCTTTTTCAACTTAGGACAGTTAGTCTTGATATGGCCGGGCTTGTTGCATTCATAACAAAGTACTTCAGAAGGTTCTTTCTTAGGCATGTTGCTACTTTTAGATGGAAAGTTCTTTTTTATAAACTTTTTCTATGGCCTTCCACTCTTTTTATAGAACTTTTTGAATCTCTTAGCAACAAGTGCTAAATCATCACTATCAAAATCAGAATTCACTAGATTACTTTTCAAAAGCTAGTCCTTCTTTTTATGTATTTCTTCTATAGTCAAAGAATATTCTCATCTCTTTGAAAACAAAGAGCTCTTATCAAGTAATTCATAACGTAACGATTCTCTTTGGTAATATCAAACGTTCTATAGATTTCTAATTTTTAGGTAGAATTCTAAGGATTTTCTTAACAAGCTCATCTTCTGAAATTTCCTTTCCGAGAGTTCTCAAAGGATTAACTATATTAGTAAATATAGAATTTACTTCAGTAATAGTTTCTCCTTCTCTCATACTAAACATTTCATATTCTGTCCAAAGGATATTTATTCTGGATTCTTTCACTCTATCTGTACCCTCATAGGTAACTCTAAGTTTTTTCCAGACTTCCGTTGCAGAATTACATCTAGATACTTTGCTGTATTCTGTTGGATCTAATGCGCAGTGAAGAATAATAATAGCTTTCGCGTTTATAGAAATATCATTCCAATCAGCATCAATATATTCTTCTTTTGTTTTTCTAACTCTCTCATGTTCTACAGTTTTCATAGGAATACGAGGACTAGTAATGACGTTCCTTCAGCAATTTATGTCAACTGATTTTATAAAATTTTCCATTCTGGTTTTCCAATTAGAACCATTGAACAAAGGTGGTCTAGAAACAGATTGACCTTCTAAAAATGTAAGAGGAAGTGGGGCTGCCATGGGATCTTATCTCTTAAGCTGTTGAGCTTTGGTAAGTCAAGAGCCAAAGCTCTGATACCAAGTTATGGATCTCGTATACATATGGCACAACCTAAGAGGGGGTTAATTGGGTTTTCTAGAAATAAAAATTTAACTTTTAAAATCAAACTCAAAATTCTGTTGCAGCAAAAAAAGTATGCATTTGTGACAGTAAGTCACTAAGATTAGAACTTCCTCATAAAGATCTATGGAGAAAATAGAAAGACTTTGTAAAGAAAAGTTATAGATTAGAATTGCTTCACAGTATCTTATTCAATTTCAAAAACTACTTTATGAAGGAAAGCTATTACTTTTAGAACCTCCTCATAAAGTTTAGATATATATATTAAAGACTATGTGAGAGATAATTATTGAATTCTGAACTGCTTTACAAAGCTCTAAGCCAGATTAGAAAAGTGATTAAAACCCAAATGGTGAGATATACTGAAAATAGAAGAATAGTTTAGAACTTGGTATATTCACTATGCAGAAATCCAGATTTCTAATGTTCAGTAATAGATAAAGCTTATTCCAGTTTAGAAAATCAAAATTATTAACAACTTTAGCATTTCTAAAATATAAACTGAAGTTATAAAAATGAATATGAGTAAAATAGTATCAACCAGAATTTCAAAAATAAAACGATATAACACAGTTAATTTTAAATGGTCAGCACTAACTCGCCCTAATCCACGCCCAAACTCATTCTGAGATCCATCAACTGATGTTATCTTTTTCAGGTAAGAGACAACCAACAGTACAGGCATAGATCAACTCCTAATCTACCCTTGTCCCACTAGATTTTTAATGTTCTAGTTAACCTCAAACCTTTCTGTTTTTGCGGAGGAACAGACAAACTCAAATCATGACATTAAATCTCTCTCATAGTAGGTACAGTGATACCTATTTCACAACTAAAATACACAATGTTTTCAATAAAAATTTGTCTACAAAAATTACAGAATCTAAATAGACAGTCAGAAATGCAATATATGCACAAGGAAATAGGTATTTAAGATTAAAATCGTTTTTGTCAGACTGCTTTTCAAAGAAGTTGTTATAAAATTTCTTTTCTCTGTTTTTAAGATAAACATAGTAATAAGATGAAAGAAATAGGGGTGTAAGTTTTGAGAGATTAAAGATTTTATCAATGGACTTATACTCTTAAAACAAAAACCCTTGCATCATTTAAAGAGAAGACGCCCTTCTATAGAGAGGGATGAGAATCCCGTATTTCGAAAGCAAGATCTCTTTTTCAAATCAAAATATTAACTTTCTAAATTTAGAAGATATGGAGATCTTTGTTTTCAAAAATTCTTTGAGTTAATATCGTTTTCTTTTAAGGCAAGCGAATAAGAGAAGATTTTAAACTTTTCTTTAAAATAATTTTTGAAATTTCGAATAATAAAAAAATCTTTTTCAAAATATTTTATTACAAAAACAATTGAGATAAAATCTTTTTTATTTAGGTAAGTAAATAAAAGCAAGATTTGGATTTTCCTTAAAAATTAATTTTCGAAAATAAAAGCATAAAAATCTTTTTCGAATTATTTTATTACCAAAAACGATTGAGATTATGAAGATATTTTTTGAAAAATAAGAAAAACTTTTTCTAAGAATTTTGTTACCAAAATGATCGAGACATAATCTCTTTCATTTTAGGTAAAAGAATTAAAGAACGAAAAACTTTTAATTTCTAAGTGAATATTTTTCAAAAATACTTTTGATAAAAGAGAGAAGAATTAATTTTGTTCTTATAAATGAACATTCTCTCTATCTTACAATAAATCCTAAAAAAAAGCTAACCACTAAGATCTTTAATGGTCTTCATGATCTTTGTTTATCCTTGGATTTATAGGATTTTGCCTTGTTTATTTATTTTACATATTAGATCTGCAAAAAATAATATTAGCACAGATAATATAATTTAAATTTATTTATTTTGTTTTAATCATCAAAATCTCGAGATAACAAATTGATCCTTGAGCCAACACATAGGTTTGCATTTTTACCCATTATGAGAAGCGGCATCCATTGATGAATGGTTATACAAAGGCGGTCCTTAATTAGTTTATTTTTATCTCTATCAAAATGTGAGTTGATTCATATATCTTATTCACTTTACTTTAACTTTAGGAAAAATTTTAGAAAGACTCAAGTCAAGTCAAATAAACCAATTTTGCGGATGATATATCATGCACTTATAAATTTTGGTAATATTATTGAAATACCCCGAATTTTTATTTTCAAAACTTTCAAATTTAATTTAAATCGAAAATCGAAAATTTTGACCGTGTGGGCTATAAATATAAATACAGTCTCAAATCGAGTCCAAGTCTGTGAGAATGGGCCCAAGCCCAAAATGTATTATCGAAACTTTTGATTTAAGAACATCTAAAATATTTGAAAAATAATATGGAAATCTGGCTACTAATCTATTATAAGAATATATATAAATTAATCATCCTAAAAATCAAATATCATTACTATTAATGTTTTTATTATTATTGAGTAAATGAAGGAAATGTTACGGAACCTAACTAAAATAATCAAAAATACATCGAAACGGACCCAAAAATCAAATTGATTTTTCGAAAACCACACGAATAACATGAAAACCAAGTGAAAAACCTGCAAACAGAGTAAAAATCGAGCCAAATCATTGAATTAGACCAAACTGGTTCGAATCGAACCGGAATGGTCTAGAAGCTCTAGATTTTTTTTCCTTCTTCTCTTTTCCTCTTCTTCTTCTTCAGTCGCGCGACTCCCCCCTCCTCCCTCTCCTTTCGTCTCCGGCCGCCAAACTGATAGCGAGGGATGGCGATTGATCCCTCTCATGCCACCGGTCACGTCGCCAGTCCTTCTTCACGTCGATCAGGTCCTCAGCAACGATGATGCGAGCCTCTTCTTCTTAGCGACGCAGCAGCAACTCTGGCGAGATTAAGCAATTCCAACGACGTCAATGCAAGGGGTAGGCGTCGATCGAGTTGCCTTTACCCTGTTAGTGTTTTCCCTCCGCTAATTCCAACTATAAAGCTTGAATGGCGAAACCACCATTAACGGTGACACCAAGCAACTGTCGGGTCCGACCCGACTAGCTAGGGGACTGATCTCGCTCAACCGACGCCAGAATCGGACTCCTGGTAGAAAAACCAGTCTAATGGTGTAAAGATAGTTTTTTCAGGTAATAGTAAGAAAGAAAAGCCCTATGGAGTTGAAACACTTATTATAAAAGACTGTTAATGATGGAAATAATGATGTAAATGTAAAGGTAGAGTTTCGCAATTATATTCTAGATGGGTTGTAATTGGATAATCAGAGCACATATATTAATATTATAGATTGTATTTTTAATATATTAGTGAAATAAATTATTGAGCCTGAAGCCACATTTACGAATAGAAAATGGGTGTAATTAATATAGGCCTATTACGAGCTTCGGGGTCCTTAAGCCCACCTAGATCCTAGTGCTGGTCCGGCCCGCAGAGAGGGTCGTGACAATTACATACCTTTTGACACTAATACAATTTTTTAAAAAATTTTAGCTTTTATCTCCAAAATCAACTTGATATGTAGTTAGCATGACTTTTGAAACAATAATTTTCATAACTTTCAACTTGTTAATGAATGTTTGATTAATTTAATTTTGTAAGTTGAAGAGTTCAATAAAATAAATTTGAAAATTGAATTGTTTAATATGTATAATTTTATAAATTTAAGTGTTTGATAGGTCAAAATAGAAGTTAAGAGTACCATAAAATTAAAGTAATAAAATTTAAGGAGTGTTTGGGTTACAACGATAAGAAATAAAGTATAAACTTTTCATTGAGAAAAGAGATTCCCACGGCCACCCAACTCAGATGGGGATTGTCCATGTATAAACCATATGTGTACAAATTTTTACATTGATTTGCAACTCAAAGGCATATATTAGGAAGAAGAAGATGACAAAATTCCTTAGAAATTTAAGAACTTTTTTTAGCTCAGTAGTGTTTATACCTTTGATTTTCATGGCCATGTCAGCAAAAGCAATTGAAGCACAAGAAGGGCAACTTCCTAACGATGAAAGTAAATCAATCAATATGTTTTTTTCTCTAACCCCCAACAATGCAGAAAATGACAAGCTTTATATATGTGCAGTTGAAGCTTTAAAAGAAGTAGCAACACTGTTGAGGAAAAAAAGACTGAAACTAAAGTAGTTGGGTTTTAAATGGAAGGAGGGATGGTATTTAAGGGCATTATGCTATTTTAATAGCAAAAATATAAGAAGAGACAGACAGACTATTTAATGAGATAGAGGGAAACCTCAGATAAGTATTATATATAGAATTTTATTTTATAACTTGAGAATTCTAAACGTACTATATTTTCATATTGAAAGGTTCTTTTTCGATGTACCACCATTGTTAACTAATAATGCAATATCTAATTTTCTCTCTTTGGCTCCATCTTTTTTTGAATAGTTTTATTGAATTTTTTGATTTTTTTTAATATTTAACTATTATAATATGAGTGTTGGCAATATCCAACTATATATATATATTACTACTGTAATATATTCATAATTTGGGTTTTATGTTTTTGGGTTGTCATTTATAAGAGGTGACTAAGTAAACATTTTACTAAAATTTTTTGAAAAATTTTCTATTTAAAACAATAAAAAACATAAATTTGTATTATCTGCGCATCATGCGATAACATAACTAGTTTATATAAAAATTAAAGGCAACTTAAATACCCATGAAAAACTTGATCAAATATATATATTTTTTTAAATGTAAAATGTCCCATCATCATCATGGGTTTATTATTTTGGTTATATATTGATGTTTAGGGCTGCAAAAATGTTCCGCTTGATTTTATTTTTAAAAAATTCAGTCAGATTTTTAATTTTTAGTTAAAAAATATTTAAATTCTTTTTATGATTCAACTATTTTTTATTATGAAAAACCAAAAAATCTGAAAATTTAATTAAATTTAATGTAAAGATTAAATCAAAACTAAAAAAATCAAATCCAACAGAATTAAATTAATTTGATTTAATTCAATTATATAAAATTTTCCCTGATTTGAATTTCTCGTATTAAAATTTAATTTATTCAATTGTTCTAATCTGATTTAGCTTCGATCAAACGGAACCCTAAATCAATCTAAATGAAGTTAATTAGACATAGCGGCAACAAGTTCCGGAAAAGACAAATTAAGCTTTTATCGGATTATGAAATATTTAAAGGTTAAACACTTGAATGTAACACAGCACAGCTTCTCTTTCTACCAACGAAACAATCTGTTTTTGCAGGTGTAGACTCGAGTCACTCGACTAGTGGAGATAAAATTCAATAATGGTAATCTTTATATTTATATGCATCTTCTGTTGCTGCTTGTTGGTTTTGTGGTTATCATTGGTTTTGAATGGTTTTTCTCATTTAGCATTATTTTTCAATTGATTTTCTACTCGACAAAACGTCGATTAGATAATTAGAAGCTGTGAATTCAAAGGGTCACTGTTGTTTCTTGTATCTCAAACCCATTTAATCTGTCTTCTTGTTGTAATGTTATCTTCTCCTTGCCCAGAATTACCTCAAAGAAAGTCTCTTTCTGCAAATCTGGGTAACTTATCTCAAACCCATTTAATCTCTGTTCTTGTTGTATTATTATCTTCTTACAGATGAGTCTCTTTCTGCAAATCTTGTTAACGTTGATGGTTTGCTGTCAGATTTTTGTAGATTATGGAGTTCCTTTTCTTCTTAATTTGGATTAGGAGTATAACTCATTGATAGGAAAGCATAAAGTTTAATTTTAACTGCAGAAAAAATCAAACAAAAATCAGATACTAAACACCAATAAGTGACCTTAAACATCTTGAAAATTTTAGAATTATTAATTATCCTTGACTCTTAAATGAATAAATTTCTTGCGTTCTGTTGTTTCTCTAAGGCTAAATAGCGTGTTAATTTAGTATAGAATTGTAAAACAAAGGGCGTAAAAATAATTTATGATAAAACAAAAGAATGACAGAGGAGAAGATCATTTGGCAAATCTAGTTTGTTGGTCAATTTAATTCTCTCTTTTTTCAGAAAAGATGGATAAGCAAATATTTTTAGTTCCTTTGCAAGAATACGTCGGTGTTCTTGACCTAGTTTTTCCAGAAACAATTATCTATCCATCATTTCATACTCTATCTCAATGTCTTTTACAGCCCAACTCCAACAACATTGTTTACCAGAAACTTTTTTAAATTGTATGAAACTAAAATGCCTCAGTCTCAGACGTTTATCAGTTCAAGATAAACCAAAATGAAAACAGGTGAAATAGACAAGAAATATACTTCATGTCAAGGTATAAAATTTGTCTTATTTGGAAATTCAAATCGTTTTTGCAATCATTCTGGATTTTGTGAATCAAAACTGACTAGAAATTTGAAAAGGAAACAGAAATGGTGTTAGCTATCATTATTGACCTTTATGAATCACATTTGCAATTGTCTTTTCATATTTGTCAGACGGAAGGGATCACTTCTTCATTGGGTCTCTTCTTTTCCAAAATGGCAATGGAGGTAAAAAGATAACATTACTCTTTCGTTCCTTCCAAAACCCCCTATCATGACCAACCTTATTAAAAAACAGATGAGGTTATATTGAGTCCCAAGAAAATTGGAGAGGACTCTACTTTCCAAATCCTACTGTATTTTGAAGATGTGAGCATACTACATATTTAGCTGTTTGCATGTGTATTTGCATTCTTATTGAGTTCAAGACTGGCCAATATGTTCATCTCCAGAAGACCAAAATGCATTCTCTTCTATACTCATACCACAGGACAAACAAAACAATGTTTTCTTTTCCCCCTTAATCAATACCATAATAATAATGTATCAAAAATACGATTCCATCTTTTTTTTTTTTTTTTTTTGTTCTTTTAAAGTAGAATAACTACTTGGTTTTTCGTTAAATCTTCTTGTACAAGTCTTATATACTATGATTAAACTTTACTATATTCCATGTCGATGTTGCATTTTTAAGAAATTTTAGGAAGTGGAAAAAAAATTTAAAATTTATAGCTATGTATTAACTATTACAATCTATGATGCAAAGAAACTTCTAACCATGAGTGTTTCGGCTTTCGAAAACATTTCCATGTGTCCATTTATCCATATAAAATACCGTTTCCTCATTTAAAATTATATTTTAAATGTTGTTTTCTCGTATCATTTCTGCTTCTACACGTTTCTTCATTTCCATTTCAGTGGAACATAGATTAAAACTATCATGATCTACAAATAGTAATTGAGTCAAAGTTGCAGGTTGTACTTAAATCCTCTCTTCCGCTTCATCTTATTTGATTTTATTTTATTTTTTGAACAAAGAAAGAGTCATGTACTTGCCACTACCTATCATACGAATATCAGAGCTTGTGATACCATTTGCTTTGTTAACAGAAAGCTGAAGCTATTGGGAAATGTTGTGACAATATCCAGTGGAGTGCTGGTCCAACTCAGGTTGGGAAACTAGGATGTGATGAGAATTCCAGTGATACTCCTATGAAAGATCAAGAATGCATCAAAGAAATGAAGGAGATACATGCTTACCTTGACATGGTATATCCTTACCCTCCCTTCTGAAAAGAAAAGGACAATTGTGGCCATGTTAAGTTAGATTTTATACATGACTTGACCTTAAAATGAATGTAAATAAGTGGCACTTAGAGATCGTTTAAAGAGGCTCCTGGTAGAGTTATTCTTTTCTTAGCGAGAACTAATTGACCAGAGTATAACTATATTTTTATAATAGATGTTTTTGGAATTCCCAATTTTTTAAGACATAATTTCGTTTTTGCATCTCATTCATTATAGCAAAATGGCCGAAAAGAAATGGATCAAGATGTTCAAACATAAATAACACGTGTTTACATGGTATTCAAAATTCCAGCTGTTTGGTTTGAGTATACTTGCAGTTTGTACATTTCCTTCCAGGTGAAAGAAATGGTGAGACCAGGTTGCTCACAAGAAATGTTAAAAGTGGCTTTGAACTCTATGGCGTCCCCTTTCAACACTCTCACTTCTATGTCCTCAGAACCAAGACCCTATGCTTCACTCTGAACCAACTCTTAATAGTCGCATGTGTTACCTGTAGAACAGAAGTACTACCAGCTATGCATAGATTCCTCTTGAGAGAATGTATTTTCTTTGGAGAAGACCAATAATGATCTACATATGTCTTGAAGGACCCCAAGAGCATGTCTTTTTATTTTTGTATGTATGTAAATATGTAAATGTTGTTGGAGTTGGCACCTTGTGCAGAGTTCTATTATAAAACCAAGAAAGAAGCTTCGCTTTACCGATGTGGGATAAAATCTCTTTTTGAAATTCAATACAACAATCCCCCAAATATTTCAAAAAGATGACTCAAGGATTTTCGCTGGGTTTTTTTTTTTTTTTTGTTTTTTTTTTTTTTTTTTTTTCTCGCATTCGGGTATGATGTATCGGTTTTGGTGTATTTAATACTATGAACAGAACTAGAAAATTAAGACATGACCTATAGAATATTTGGCGAAACTTTAGATTTCTATGAAACAAGTATTCATTTTGTAGATCAAAGAATTCTCATTAATCACATTATACCTCCCCAAATTCTGCTGTTCAACGTAAATGTGCGCCAATAAGCCATGCGCGAGCCTGGTTATTCATGAGTGCTCTAGAGATTTTAAATACACTGCCTATAAAGGACATGAAATAAAATTAAGAGTTTTAGTCTCCTTTACTCTTTATTGCAGTTTTGCACTATCTATACCATATGAGGAACATAAACTGATAATGCTCAACAAATCAACTAACGACTTGTTATTATCCATACGAGCCTAATTCATGGGATCAACCAATCTCATAGGTTAGGTTGCCATCATTGTTGATTTCTCAAATTAGCCGTAGTCTTATTCTCCTCGATGTTTCATTTATTAATTTCCTTCCCAATAATTTTGTCAGAGGATCGACTATATATATATATATTTGAAATTAAAATTTTTAACTATTTGTCATCCTGTACACACAAATATGTTCATTTTCTTTAAAAATAATTTTTTAAAAAATTTAAAAATTTTTAAAAATTAATTATATATATTCTGTATATTTGATTTTTTTTTAAATACCCAATGAAATCATACAAAAAAGAAAAAAGAATATTAATAAAAAGAACGTATATTTTTCTTTTTTTTTTTTCACTCTCCTGAATATTATAATCAAAATAAAATAAATAAAATATTTAAAAAAATAAATTTGAAAAACAAAATTTAAGAATTTTCAAATGTCTCATTATCATATACATTTATTTAAAAATAAATTAAAACCAGATAAAACTTAAAATTTCAAATACTTAATTATCTACATGTATTTATTTTAAAAATAATTTTAATAAATTATATCCAATAAAATAAAATGTAATTTTTAATTGGCTATCACTAAAGGTCATTTTAGAACATTGCAAATTTCATCAAGGGTATTATCGACAATTCCATTATTCATTCCATATTCCCACATTTATATATAGTATAGATGAATCCAAACACAATGTTTATGCATTTGAAATGCGTTAAAACCATTAGGAAAAAACAAAACCTCCCTAAATTATAGTTAAATAAACACATACCTCATTGCATATTTGAAGACTAACACGAGCTTGAGAAACTTTACAAAATCTGTAACATCCTAGACTTGAAACGCCTTAATTTGATCATGCAACTATTTATGAACATGGCATATGTGATATGAATGTATATACACACGCATTTGCAATTGCTTTATGATAAATATTAGGCCATGATATGCCTAACTATGAATATGCACATGAGATATCTAATATGAATATAAGTCAGCAAATGCATGAATCTGATAAATTCAGAATCTAAGAAGCTTTGCACTCTGTCTTTGATATAGAGGTTGCATTTGTATTCTTTTTAGTCTTCCAATATGACTATATAAGGTGTTCAGGAGTGGGTTAACTCAAGTAAATATATTCTGATTGTCATGGAAAATTATGTTTGTTTTGGTGATTAGATTGATAAAGACTTCCTTAATATGCTAGTAAGAGATTGTTAATCACAAGATTATAAGTTAATTGAAGTGGAAAATGATTGTGGAGATTAATTAGGAGATGGTTAAACGTGTTGAAATTATAGCAATGAGAAGCTAGCACGTGAAACACCTTAATTGGTATTCTGATTAAGTACTTAATGATTTGAAATTAAATCATCTAAGATGTTTAGTTAAGGCCTAAATGAGATCAATTAAGTGCCAAGGGAGGGTTATGGACTTGATTAGCATAAAAGAAAAGTTATAATTACAAGTGTGGGTAAAAACATGAATAAGAGGGACTTTGAGGAGTTAGGAGGGATTTGATGGTCATGTGACTTGCAAATGAATTTTTATCCTTTATATACCATGTGATAACCTAAATAAGAGAAGGTTAAACATAAAAGAAAGGAGAAAGAGAGGGGGGCCAAAACTTAAGGAGAGGAGAAGAAGAAGAAGAAAAGTTGATTTCTTTTGAAATTAGCACTTGAAATTAAAGAGTTTTTCCTAGAAATCATCAAAGGTGAGTTAGTTGTCATTTAATCTTAAGTTATCTACTTGATTTAGAGAACTTGATTTAGAGAAGATATAGTTAGGGTTTCAAAGAGAGAACTTGGGTAAAAGATGATTTTGATGAATATAGACGAAGTAAATATTATTTTAAGTGTTAATTAGTTACTATTGATTATATAATCTATGAGTTGAACTTTAATTTGAATGAATTAAGAAAATCACACCTAGGGTTCTTGGCAGGAGGTTTGGCCAACATGGGAACTCCAGGAAAATGATGTTTTCAATTTGAATTGATTCAATTAGTCAATTAAGCATCCTAATAATGTTATCAAGTGTTGGTTTGAAAAAAGAATTATGTTAAAAAATTGAAGTTACCATATTTATATGGATATGGAAGTTTAAGGAATTTAAGAAGTATTCGTTAAATGATGATATCATGGTGAATCTTAATGATGTTAATTGATGAGTAGTTGATCGAGTTAAGATTACAGGATTGTTTAATGATTGTTTAAGAATATATGGGATTCTCTGGGAATTTAAAATGCAAGGAGGAATAAACATGTTAAACATTTAAGTCATGCACACCAAGTGTTTGATTAAATGCCTAAATGAGTATTGAGGTGCTTGCTTATTCATATAGGTAAGAGGATCCTAGAAGGAGGTCAAGAAGGCTCTTCCAGGCCTTGAAACTGCAGCTCTGTGTACTGTCTGTGAGTAAAAGCTTATGATGGTTATTTTATGTGATGAATGTTTTTGTTTGATATCTCAGTTATGAAATTATTCTATACTTGATATTATGATTTGAAAAAGAAATGACTTGTTTGAAAAGAGGCAATTAAGCAAAAAGGTATGTATGTGCTATTCTGAGGCCACTGAGCTTAATCTGTGAATGCAAAGCATATGATTCATTCTGAAAAGGGGTAACTTAAGCAAAAAGGTATGTGTTATTCTAAGACAAATGAGCCTAATTGGTGAATGCAATTCTATCATATCTGCATCTGAGATAAAATGAAGTTATGACTATCATTACCAACTCGTAAATCTGATTTGAATGTGGAGTTGCGTGCTCATAATTTATATCTGGAGCTACGTGCTCATTAATGTAACACCCACCGGCCAATCACGGCCGGCCAATCACTGGAGAACCAGAACGGCGGATGCCATAGATCGGTGCTAGAGCACTGTTTAATGTTAACTTATTAAAAGCTAGATCACAAATTTAGAAGTGGTTTAAATTTTCATAAGGAGCAAGTAACTTCACATTTTTCTTTTTATTGTTTCAAATTTTTTTACAAATATTTTTTAAGGCGAAAATTTCGCAAGAGTTTCCCCTAAAAATTAACTTGCCACACAAAGAAAAGATACACACTTCCAATTTTCTCCAAATCCCCAAAACTCCAATTCAATACAACATACCACAAGCACTTCTAATATCCATCAACATACGCATCATATTCTTAACACATTCTTTTCAAGGAATATATAATCATCATATACCAAAAATATAATAAGATGTTATTTCCTTAAATAATCATAACTCTTAATACATTATTGTTGACGCGTAATTTTATGCCTCCACCCGACTCGATGATGATATGAGGATAAGGGATAAGGCATCACGATCAACCAGAAGTGTTTAAACCAAAATCTGAATCAAACCTGCCCAAAGGAGCCTAACCCGCATTAGGGTTGCGTCACGCGGCTACTACCTGCGTGACGGCACTCTTAGTTGCGTCATGCAACTCTAACAGGGCTGACACCTCTGGCGCGCCCCCGTGTAACGGCCTGCACTGTTTGTATGGATACGCGGCAATTGTACGAAAAGTAAGTCGCGTCACGCAGCTTACGGGTGCGTCACGCAGTCATTCGTTTTATAGGTAACAATAAAATTCATTTTTCGTTAAGGCTTCGTACTCATGCAGAATGAAAAACAGTAAGCAGATTTGATCGGGCCTATGTTATGCGCCACCCCCCATTCACATACTCGTGGCCTATGACAAAGCACCACCCCATCACACAAATAAGTGCGTTCGCGCTATTTATAAAGAGCGAATAACCCTAGCATATGATACAATAGCTTCACAATAACAAAATCACATCTCATCATTACCACGTGTCAGATCATGCATTAAGTAGAGCCCAAATCAAATCATTCTTTCACAAGAAGCAATAATTCTTAATCAAAACCTCTTCATTTCTTAATAACGCATCAAGTTCAAAATTTTTACTCAAAACACTATAGATTATATATTATACTTTAATTATAGTAATAAAAGTCCATAAATAAGAATTTGGGCAGCATTTTCATAAAACTTGAACCTTTGCAGGGTTTTAACATATAAATTTGAGTATGGTCTCCAAATTGATGAAATCGATTTTCATTAGAAAGCTAAAAAATTCTAAATGTTCAGGAAGGGACCACAGCCCAATCAAAACCAGTAGATAACAAAACAAAAGCTCAAAGAACACAGACCAACAGATCCAGACCTGATTCAGCAGAACCAAGTCCAATGTTTCTTGAATTCCTACTGTCACAAACATCAATGAAACCAATCCAGAACAAGAGAAGTCTCAGACACAGGGAACATAATTTTAAATGAGAGAATCTCAGAACCTAATTTGTCATTATTAGTGGTCAAAATGGGCACTCAATTTAGTAATGCATGTGGCCCGACACCAAATGATGCGGATTACATCACCAAGCCACATATGAAGCCAAGGGAAACAAGGACCAACAACAATGGCAATCCATTAGCACTTCCTAATGGACCATTACAAGGAGCGTGCGAAAGAAGTATGGAGCCAACTCATCGTCTTAATTACAATCAAGAACAAATCACAACAACGAAGCTCCAATGACCTTGCTTTCAACAAGTGCTTTAAGAACTCAAAGGAACACCTAAAGTGTTTTCACATTGAATAGACACAAGTTGAGTGGGAACCTTGCTGTGCGTTAGTTCCACGCCCGTGCAAGGTGGCACGCCCCACGGCCGTGCAAGCTACTGCCTCTCAAGGAACAACACTTATTTGGAGCACGCCTGTTGCCAACTAGCACGCCCCAAACGCGTGGCACCTCTCTGCTGCTCGCGAGGAATCACACATACATGCGGCACACCCCGTGCCAATTTGACACGCCCCAAGACCGTGCACTTCCTGCCTCTCAAGTTCTTGTGTTATTTGGGCTTGAACAAATAATGATATGGCTGCCCCATATCTCTTGGCACGACTCCTTGTAATCGGTCCAATAGGAAGCACCAATGGATCTCCTTCATCGTTCACCATACCTCCTTGCGATCCAGCGACGAGTGATGATGGATCCGTATCATTAACTTCTGCACCTATACTTTCTTTACCTAATTTTAGATTTGCTAAATTAGCTAACTCTAAATCCTCTAAGGATCTGGACCTCTTAGATTAGTATAAATAGCTTGTTATTTTGTAAATTTTAAACAGATAATTAATGAATTAAAGAGAGTTTCTTCTTCAACTTCATGCTTTTGGCTTTAGGAGAGAGTGTGAGATTGCATTCTTCTAATTGCAATCAAGAATCAAGGTAAACTATCAACTTCTTGTTGTGGCGTTTTAATCTTATCTTTTTACTCTATTGATTGGTGTTTATTGCTTCTTTAAGCTTGGTGCCATAGAGGGGAATTTATTCTAGATCTTTGACTCTTCCAAAACTTGTCAATTGAGTTTCATGAATTTTATTTTTATTTGGGTTTCGCGTCACAAAGAGTCCAGTTTGGGTGTTTTCCCAGCCATAAGTTGAGCTATGTATCTCCAATTTGACAACAAGAGGATGGGTTGGACAAGAATATAGAAGTAAAAGCTATAACTTTTATGGAGAACATAAGAGTTATTTTTGCCAAATTTGAGTGGTTAAAATGGACAATCATTTCGGATAGGATAGGTAAGAACAGCATAACAACCATTTGTATTTAAATCAAAAGTTCCTACAAGTATTGGATTGACAATAAGAATAATGTTTTGGAAAGCCTCGAGAGAATAGCTGAGAAATAGAGCTACAACTTTCATGAAGAAGTCAGAAACAAATGGGAAGTATAAAGGGGTCAAAAATGAGTTTCAATCCCACGGCAGAACATATCTAACATTAAATTCAGCAAGTTAACCAAAACATACAAAGTTCCCAAAATTCATTCAAAAACCTAACCATGTAAAGACAACTTAAACAAGTGAAAGGAATAGTGCACTAACCTTATTAACAAGCTTGAATAAGCTTGGAAAGCCTTACTGCTTGGCTTTCTCTTTACCCTTTGAGGATGGTTCTCCAACCTCTTCAAAGTATGAGAAATCAACATTAAAAGCAAAACTTGACAAAAGAAATAGTTGGATATTAAGCTCAATAACAATGTCCTAAACCATAAATTCTACTTAACATTCACAAATCAAAAATCACAAAACTTACTTGTGCTTCAATGGTAACTTCACTTCTCTTTGCTTTTAATCACCAATCTCATACTACTTAATTCTTAAGAATTAAGTCCTATTCTATGGTTTAATTAGGTAGTTTGGTGGTAAATTTGGAGGTAAGAAAATGAAGAAATGAAAGAAGAAGGAAGAAGATAGAAATGGCGTGGAGAAGAGAAGAGAAGAAAGAAAAAAAATGTTGTGGTGTTACTTTAAGTGCCAAAGTCAAATTTGACTTCCAATTTTCATGCCAAATGTGTGGCTAAGATCAAGTCCTAAGTAATCTCATCCAATGGTTCTAAATATTCCTCAAATAAATCTCTTCTACTTCTTATTTAACTCCACCAATTAATTAAATGAACTCCACTAAAATAATTCCTCATTTATTTCTTATTCTTAATATACCAACACTAGAATATTATTGCATTTAATACATAAACCTCAATAATATTAATTAAATATTTTCCTACCCACCTAAATCATCAAACATGCTCTAAAAATAGAAAAAATAAATATTAAATAGGCATAGTAATTTTTTCGGACTAACAAATAATACTAAGTTCCCGGACTGATTTGGTTACTATTGCACAGACCGGTAATCCTATTTCTGACACTAAAAGAAATCAGTCTGTTACAGTTCTCCCCCTTAAACGAAATTCGTCCTCGAATTTACTGGTGTATAATAACTGAGGATGTTGCTGTCCTCATAATATCTTCACTTTCCCCAGAGCTTCCCTGGTGTTATGGTTTCTCCAAAGGGACCTTTACCAAATGAATTCTCTTATCTTAGTTCTTGAATTCCCCTCGCAAGTATCCTCACTGTTCTTCCTCTCATGAAGTTAAATCTGGCTCTATAGTCACAGACTTCACTGATATCCAAAGTGTTGATGGGTCGGATCGATACATCCTCAACATAGATCAGCGTGGAAAAACATTATGTTATCCCTATCCAGTCTGGTGGTAAATGCTAGTCTATAGGCTAATGACCACACGCTCAATGATCTCATATGGACCAAACTAAGCTTACCCTTTCTTCCAAATCTCAATATCTTTTTCCACGGAGATACCTTAAGGAAAACTTTATCTCCCACTGCATACTCTACATCTTTCCTCTTCAAGTCGGCATAGGACTTCTGACAATCTGAAGCTGCTTTCAATCTATCTCTGATAATTCTGACCTTATCCTCTGTGTCTCGAATCAAATCCGGACCTATAATCTTGCCCTCACTCAATTCTGACCAACAAACTCTGACCAACATAGTGGAGTCCTACATCTCCCGCCATATAGTGCTTCGAAGGGAGCCATCTGAATGCTCGACTGATAACTGTTATTGTAGGCAAATTTCGCAAGTCGGATGTACTTCTCTCAACTACCCTCAAACTCAAAGATGCAAGCTCTCTCAGCATATCCTCTAAAATCTGAATAACCCTCTCTGACTGACCATCTGTCTGAGGATGAAAAGCTGTATTAAAATGCAGTTTAGTACCCAAAGCCTCATGTAACTTCTTCCACCAAAATCTAGAAGTAAATCTCGGATCTCTATCTGAAATGATGGATGAAGGAACTCCATGCAATCTCACTATCTCATCTATATAAAGCTCTGCAAACTGCTCCATGGTGAAGTCGGTTCTAACAGGAAGAAAGTGTGCTGACTTAGTTAGTCTGTCAACTATTACCCATATAGCATTTTTCTTTTTAGGAGTTAAAGGCAATCTAGTCACAAAATCCATTGTAACCTTATCCCATTTCCATCCACTCTGGAATAGAAGTAGGGTGTAACAAACCAAAAGGAAACTGATGCTCTGCTTTCACTTGCTGGCATGTCAAACACCTCGACACATAATCTGTTATATCCCTCTTCATCGCCGGTCACCAATAGTGTGATTTCAAATCATGATACATCTTATTACTGCTAGGATGCATAGCATAGGGACTACTATGAGCTTCCTTTAAGATACTCTTTCTCAACTCTGAAATTTTAGGTACACAAATTCGATCCCCAAAATACAAGCAGTCCTCTCTAATCTCAAATCCCTTCTTCTTATCCTCTCTTTTTCTCACCCTTTCTGACTAGGCCTTTCCACACGGTAATAGTCTCATCACCCTGCTGTGCATCTCTAATCTGCTGTAGTAGGCTAGGTTTCATCATAAGCTCTGCGACAAGAGCACCATCTCTAGTCACAGATAAGCGTGCATTCATAGCACGAAGAGCAATTAATGCCTTTCTACTAAGTGCATCTGCCACTACATTAGCTCTACCCGGGTGATAATCAATAGTGAACTCATAGTCCTTAAGTAGCTCTAACCATCTGCGCTGCCTCAGGTTATGCTCTCTCTGCGTAAGCAGATACTTAAGGCTCTTATGATCCATATACAAGTGGCATTTCTCACCGTACAAGTAATGTCTCCAAATCTTCAAGGCAAACACAATAGCTTCTAACTCCAAATCATGAGTAGGGTAGTTCTTCTCATGTGGCTTCAGTTGTCGGGAAGCATAAGCAATCACCTTGCCCTCCTGCATAAGCACACAACCCAAACCATTATGTGAAGCATCACCATAAACATCATATGGTCTGCCTGGAGATGGCTGTGTCAAAATTGGAGCCTCAGTAAGCATCGCCTTAAGCTTCTCAAAGCTACTCTGGCATCTATCAGTCCACTCGTCCACTCAAAATGGATCATCCTTACGGAGAATCTAGTCAAAGGGGCTGCAATAAAGAGAAAACCCCTTGATAAGACCTCCTATCAATATCCCACGCCTAAACCCTAAGAACTTTGTGAATCTCTGTTGATAATTCGTAGGGTGGCTTCCAATCAAGCAGCTGCCTCAATCTTTCTTCGGGTCCACCGATACCCTCTGCAAAACAACATGCCCTAAGAAAGCAATTCTCAGCTCAACCAAATTTCACACTTATCTGAGCTTGGCATACAACTATCGGTCCTCAAGGTTGTAGAATTGTTCGTAATGGTGAATGATTATGAATCCTCTCTAGTCGAGAGTACGACCAAAAAATATCATCAATAAAACCAACCAACGAACTGATCCAAATAAGGAGGAATCGGTTCATCAGGTCCATAAATACTGCTGGGGCGTTAGTCAACCCAAATGGCATCACTAAAAACTCTAGTGTCCGTAGCGTGTCTGAAAGCAGTCTTAAGTACATCTGATCCTTCACCCTTAGCTGATGATACCTGACTCAGATTCTATCTTCGAGATACCCTAGCTTCGTCCAACTGATCAGATAAATCATTTATCCGAGGCAATGGGATACCGATCTTTCCAACAGTAACTTGTTAAGTTGTCTAAGTCAATACACAATCTACAGTGGCCATCTCTTCTTCTGTTGAAACAAACAATACTGGAGCACCCCATGGAGTAATACATAATAAAACCCTTATCAAGCAACTCTTGAATCTATATCTTTAACTCTTTCAACTCAGCAGGCGCCATCCGATACGGAGCAATGGATGTTGGTGCAGTACCAGGCATAACCTCAATACCAAACTCAACCTCTCTCTCAAGAGGTAAACCAGGCAACTCCTCTGGAAACACATTCGAAAAATCACATACTGTGGGTATATCATGGACACTAGGAGATTCTGACTCTGAAGCAAGTACACAGGCTAAGTAGGCCTCACAACCATGCTGGATCAGTCTTTTAGCAGTAGAAGCAGAAATAACATTAGAGAGCTAATCCGACCTCTCACCCACAACTACAATCTAATCTCCTCTTCAGCGGAGTTTGAAAGCGTAACTCCTCTTATGTCTACAATCAACAATGACCCCCATATTATGACAACCATCATACCCAAGTATACCCAATATCACATCGTACTCCCGAAAAGAAAACTCTATCAAATCACCCGAAAATACATACCCATGAACGACTACAGGGCAATCTCTATACACCCGATCAACTACTACACTTTGACCCAAAGGGTTAGTAACCTCAACGCTATGCTCTAAGGTCTCAGCATGCATACTACCCAGTCTACCCACATGTATGCTTATGTATGAATGCGTGGAGCCCGGATCAATCAAAGCAAGTACAAAAGTGTCAAAGATAGAGAAGGTACCTGCAATGACGTCCGGCGCATCCTGCTGCTCCCTGGTCCTGATGCCATAAGCTCTCGCCTGTGCTCTAGCCTCTGGTCTCTCCACAGTCTCAGACACGGGTCTCTCACTCCTAGTACCATATCCCTCACTACGGCCTTTACCTCTGCCTCTCTGAACATAGGGAGCTGGCCTCCCAACCTGGTGAGCTGGACGAGTCACAGTCATAGGACAATCCCTAATTATATGCTCAGTCTCAGTGGATCCCACATCTATAGGCAAAGCTCCTCGGAGCTGCCCAACACAACCCAAACATGCCTTCCTGCCACACTGACTGCAAATCGGTAGGGAACCTGCCATGTAGCACCTCCACCACTTAGCAACAGATGAGCCAGAGGAGCTGGTCTCGTTAAAATATACCCACAACTGTCTGGCCGGTTCGACCCCCATCTGCGGTCCGCCTCTAAATCTTTGCTACTAGACTGGAACCCCTGAAGTCTGTCCAGACGACCACTCTGAAATTTCTTATATCTGACTCGCTCTGCTGATCCTCTGCCTCTTAGCTGTCTCTCATCGAATAAGCTCAAGCTCGTTGTAGCAGCCTTCACCAAACCAACGTAATGTAGTGTGGGGCTGGGTGTCAAGTGCATTCCATATACTCATCCAGGTAACCCCTTCAAACCACTATACACCCACAATCTGCCTCAGTAGGGACCAAACTTAAAGCATACTATCAACACAGAAACTCCCGCTTCATACTCGGAGACAGTCATCGTCCTGCCTAAGCTTTAAGGAACTCTGGCTATCCTCTTGATCCATGTATAACGTCCCCCACATTATTTCTCCCGAAAAGCAGAGAGAAAAAATGCCCAAAGTAACATCCTCGGCTCTCGCTGTCTTAACATAGACTCCCACTAGGGTAAGCCTCTTCCTTCAGCAAAAAGAAACAGCACAAATCAATCTATCTGGAGGAGTACACTGCATCTTGGCCAAAACCCATCTTCTGTAGCTTGGAGTAAAATTTGCTGCCCAGAAGGTCATCATCTCTCCGGACCCCATAAAATCCTCAACACAGATACTTCCTCAGTCTCGTCTACGGGGAATGAAACGGAATAGGGGCTGGTGCGAGCTGGTGCAGGGGAATAGCTCCCGTAGCCTACCTCCAATGCAACTACAATGCAGCTACCAACTGCTGTACCAAATCACCCTGATTAGGCCCCGCAGGACCCACAGTAGCCTGTCCTACAGCCGAGGCACGCTCTGCATCAGAACCCAGAATCCCACCAGCGACACCACCGGCTGGCATACCACACTCTAACATAGCACCCTCTGGAGGGGCATAACTGTCCACCTCCGCATCCGGCAGGTGCTGAGACATCACTAAAAACCTACAAAGACCAGTAGATTCGCATTAGAGAGAAATTCCTAACACAGGCTAATATGGCATGTATTTAACTTAACTCACTTATATCCTTACTCCAAATCGGATACACTCTCATACCAAATCATATATTCTAGAATCGTCTAAACCTATGCTCTGATACCATAAAATGTAACACCTGCCGCCCGATCCCGAAATACCCAACGGTGGATGCCACATTCGGTGCCGAAATCGAGCGGCGGGTGTTACAAGGCTTGTGGGAATTGAAGAACTTAATCAGACAAAAAAATAAAAAATAAAAAAGAGTTGAAAATTGAAAGATGAAACATTAAAAATTTTAGACCACGTTCAAAATATGTCCTAACATTAACAAAATATTGTTTCTTTTCCCTATATCATTGTCTAGGCTCTCTGAATTCAAACCAAGGACGTAAAATTGCAAAAAAATTTTAAATAATTAATGCTCAGTCTTCTTTTTTTAAAAAAAATTATGATGTACCAGATTTATCATTTTTGTTATTGAATTTATTAGTTATATAATTGATAATATCATAATATAATATCATTCAATGTTGGAAAAAGAAAGATTTGTGAGTGATAAGAAAGAGGGTGGGATGTCTCAACGTAGCTAGTAATCAAAACTATAATAGCACACTTTACATCTCTATCATACCAAGTCATTAATATCTAAACTAGCTAGGGACATGAAGTTTGAATAATTAATAATTTTATTAATATATTAAAATTTCAAGATGTATGGTAAGTTAATTTTTAGGGGAAACTCTTGCGAAATTTTCGTAGGAATTTCCTTAAACATTATTTTTGTAAAAAAAAAAAAAAGAAAAAAAAAATGTTAATTACTTGCCTCCTTATGAAAATTTAACCACTTCTAAATTGTGATCTAGCTTTTATAAGTGACATAAGATGATGCTCTGGCATCGATTGTGGCATCCACCGTCTGGTTCTCCAGGATAGGTCGGTGGGTGTTACACATTTTTCGTTAAGGCTCGTACTCATGCAGAATGAACATAAGCAGATTTGATCGTGGCCTATATTAGCGCCACCCCCATCACATACTCGTGGCCTATGCACCTGGCCTATGAAAGCACCAACCCCCATCACACAATCGTGGCCTAGTGAAAGCACCACCAATGGCCTATGAAAGCACCACGCCCATCACACAAATTAAGCGCGTTCCGCCTATTCTATAAGGGCCTGATAAACCTAGACATGATGATCATAGCTTCACAATACCCACCCACTTGCAATCTCATCATACCACATTTCAATCATGCATAGTAGAGCCAATCAAAAATCATTCTTTCACAAAAAGCAATAATTCTTAATCAAAAAACCTCTTCATTTCTTAATAAGCTGAGAAATAGAGCTACAACTTTCATGAAGAAGTCAGAAACAAATGGGAAGTATAAAGGGGTCAAAAATGAGTTTCAATCCCACGGCAGAACATATCTAACATTAAATTCAGCAAGTTAACCAAAACATACAAAGTTCCCAAAATTCATTCAAAAACCTAACCATGTAAAGACAACTTAAACAAGTGAAAGGAATAGTGCACTAACCTTATTAACAAGCTTGAATAAGCTTGGAAAGCCTTACTGCTTGGCTTTCTCTTTACCCTTTGAGGATGGTTCTCCAACCTCTTCAAAGTATGAGAAATCAACATTAAAAGCAAAACTTGACAAAAGAAATAGTTGGTTTAATGCATCAATAACATGTTAAACCATTAAATTCTAATTTAACAATTCACAAAAACTCAAAACATCAATAACATGTCTAAACCATGAATTCTACTTAACAATTCACAAAACTCAAAAACCACAACTTACTTGCTTCAATGGTAACTTCACTTCTCTTTGCTCTTAAGAATTAAGTACTATTCTATGGTTTAATTAGGTAACTTGGTGGTAATTTGGAGGTAAGAAAATGAAGAAAATGAAAAAAAGAGGAAGAAGATGGAAATGGCGTGGAGAAGGAGAAGTGAAGAAAGAAAATAACTTTAAGGTGCCAAAGTCAAATTTGACTTCCTCATTTCATGCCAAATGTGTGGCTAAGATCAAGTCCTAAGTAATCTCATCCACAGTGGCCTCTAAATATTCCTCAGAAATAATTTCTCTTTCTACTTCGTATTTAACTCCCCAGATTAATTAAATGAAACTCCATAAAATAATTTCCTCATTTATTTCTTAATATACCACACTAGAATGAGTATGCATTTAATACATAAACTCTCCAATATATTAATTAAATTATTTCGACCACCTACATCAAAATGAAAACAATGCTCCAAAAAGAGAAATAAATAGTTAAATAGGGCATTAGTAAATTTTTTTGAACTAAAATAATTACCAAGGTCCCGGACTGATGGTACTATTTCACAGACCGGTAAAATCACTATTACCGACACTAAAAGAAGAAATCAGGCTGTTTACAATAAATCTTGTTATCTGGAGCTATTAAAGCTCAAATTCTGTATTTGAAGCGGCATGCTCAAAAAATTTTTCTGGAGCTATAAGCTCAAATTTGAATCTGAAAAGTTGCGTACTAAAATAATACCAAGTCCCGGACTGATGGTACTATTCACAGACCGGTAAATCACTATTACCGACACTAAAAGAAAATCAGTCTGTTACAATAAATCTGTTATCTGGAGCTATAAGCTCAAATCTGTATTTGAAGCTGCATGCTCAAAAATTTTTTATCTGGAGCTATAAGCTCAAATTTGAATCTGAAGTTGCGTACTCATCTGTATCTAGAGCTGCATGCTCATAAATCTAAAATCTGGAGATCCATGCTCAAAATCTGATGTGAAAGCTAGCTAACTAAATCTGATATCTAAAATCTATTATCTGATACCCTGGGGGCGAGTTTGGTTTGATAAGTCATGACATAAATAATCTAACAATCATCTGCATTATACTTTTGAAATATGTCTTTAAAGCATCGTATCTGTGATGAATTGAATGTCTGTGATATATATTTATATGAATGAGAATGGTATGATATCTGCACACTAGTGTTGTGAATGATTTGGTGAATGACTATTATTGTCTGACAATGGTTACTACTGGGCATTGATGGCTTGAGGAGTTTAAGATGATTTGATTATTGGGAGTGCACTCTCTGCTTTATTTGAGATGCTTATGATATGTTATGCTATGTCAAATAATCATTTATAATTGTTTTTACTCAATGCGTGACATCTCATATAAAATGCTAATGTTTTTCCATATTTTGGCTTTATGAGGCATTAACAGTCAGAATTCCATTTGTTCAGACTGGCAAAAATGGAACTAAGGTTGAGATTAGTTATGTCTGTATATGTCACCTCTTCAGTTTTGTGTAAATGTATTAATGGAGTTTGTACTTCGTATAGTCCACCATGTAAAAAGATATAATTGTGTTATGTTTTGTCATGTATATGTTTATATATGACTGTATGTCAAAAGTAAGAAAATTTCTGATTTTAGTTTCTGTTACTTAGTACATGGTGTCACATATACCTCTATTATGATTCTGTATGATATGTTATGTAGCATCTTAGCATTATTTATCTTCGAATATATAGTGTTAGGGAATTACAAAATCACATCCTTCCGTCTAAATTATTCTAGTTTGGTCCGATGGGTAATAAAATTATCATAATGACCCCACTTAAAATAAAATGAAAATAATGTTATCGATTTTAGAGAAAAAAAATTAAAAGACATCATTTTTTATAGAGCGATAACAGAGAATGAGGGATAGGGTATCAAATCATTAAAGGAGATTCATTGTGATACTTGTTTCAAATCGAGAATGAAATTGACTCGAAATTATAAATTCATTATTTTATTTGGGCTGAAAAAAGGAAAATATTAGGTAAACTCTTGCTTTTTCTTTATTTATGAGTGTTTGTTTGCTATTATAATTCTTGCAGTATATTAATGTCTCTGCCTTCTCTTTTCATTTTCAGTCTTTTTGTCTTCTATTAATCATCTTTCTATATATTCCACCAAAGATTTAGCATCAGGAATTTTAGAAAGAAAAAGGTCGCAACAATTGCTTCTCTTTACTTCTATGCTTTAATTATGGGACGTTTCCTATGGGTTTCTCTAATCTCACTTGCGCAATCTTGTGAGGCCCCTCTTGAACGCTATGGGATCGACCCAAGGGATAGCGTTCATCTAGACGAGCTCATTGGTCGGTTTCTCATGGACTAGCAGGAACTCCTTATGGTTCCTTTTGTGTTTTGGCTCTTATAGTGCTTACATTGATTAGATTTGGCTCTTTGGAGCCCTTTAGGTGTCTTTAGAGCCACCACCTTACTTTGTTTTTGTTTTTGGGAAAATATAGGGTAAAAAACCCGTGTTTGACTCTATTTAAGTACCAAAATGGATAAAATGCATTAGCCTCGATTCATTAGGTTTCGGGACTAGGTTTTCGGCTCTTTTCGTTAAGTTAATCGTTTGGAATTAATCAATTAATCAAAATATCATTTTGTGTGAATGCCAGATGATCGATGCATGATCATACTTAAAATGCATCGCAATTATAAACAAAGCATTAAAAGCATAATAAACATAAAAAGGTTTAAATCCAGAAGGGAAACTGACTCTAGCCTCATTTATAAAATATTCTAGATCATGCGACATGTTCCCTAGATCCTGATCGATTTGTTTATCTAGGTTGAAATCCTAGATATGCTTTCATATCTTGTTTGAATGAGGACAAGGGTGCACAAAGTTCTACCATCAATTAAGATTGGTAGGGTTTTGATATGGTGTCATTCTTAGAATGGGCTTAAAAGGCGCCAGATGGACCAAGCTTGAGTGCCGGATGGACTAGGCTTGACAGATATTAAGTGCCGGATGGACTAGGCTTAATTGAAAAAGTTTAAATTTAATGATTATACCCTTGGTCGGTTAGAGTTTGAAACTCGGGCGGTGTGAGTGTGTGGCTTCGGAGCTCCACGGTGCGTCTTCTTAATCAAAGAGATCGAGTCTTGCTGCAAACTATACTAAGGATGGGCACAAGGACCCTACTAGTTACTTAATTATAACTTTGGACCAATGAGGACCAAAGTGTGATTGAAGGCCAAAAGGATCGACTTTTGAGAACCAAGTCAGATTCTTAATTCGACTAAGGAAACGAGTAAAAAAAATGTACTTTTAGACCTTAGAATCATTTGCAAATGGAGAAATAGAGTCGATGAAGCTTGAGAAGTACTCAATCAAGCAATAAGGGCCTACCCACAGTACCGTGTCGGGGACCTACGGTACCTTGGAAAAAGTGGCATGCTTTCTATCTTTTTCCTCGATTCAGAGGCCAGTTCGAGGCCTAAATGACGTCCGATCGAGCTAATTCTCGAGCATTGGAATCATGATAGAATTTTCTACGTCTTGGTGCTAAGATTGGGGTCAACAAGTGTCAAACCTATTCTTCTTAGAAATTCACCCTGCAACGATTTGTATGCTCATTATTTAGAACTCAATACGCCACCTCTTATCTTTATTTCTCTTATGATTAATCTAATTCTACTCTCTCCATCGCTTTCCTGTATTCTCCTCCAACATTGGTAGGTTGAGTTTCATGGGCTATAAATCTAACTGAAATAGGAATAGAGGCAACACAAACGTTACCCTTCCATGGGATCAACGAGAAGAAGAGCAATCTGGCATTGTGAGGATCTTTGCAAAGATTAACTCCTAAAAAAGGATAATTTTATCTTTTAAAGTTTTTTTTTCTCTCTTTTACATCAATTTTGTAAACAATTAGATGAAAATTGGGTTAATTTGGGATGGATGGATGTGATTTTGTAACGGTTCTCAAATTTAGGGAGGCTTGTGTTAGTCTTCAAATATGGACAGAGGTATGTTTTAATTTTATCTATAATTTAAGGAGGTTTTTTTTTTCAAAGCATTATTCAATCTTTTTATTATTGATGAGAGACTAAATAGCCTAAAGTAATATTAAAATTGAGAAATATACAATAGAGAGTAATCACTTTCCTTAATAACTTTATTAAATTAATGAAGTTTGAACTAAAACAATGAATATAGTATATAAAAACTCGAACTTAAGACTTTTCAATTCTCGAAAGACTCAACAGGTTAGACCCAATCAACACATTATTTACTTTATATTTGGAAATTTGGAATAAGTTCTAAAAATAAGCACTCTCCAACATTTTTTTTTTTAATTTTCCTTTCTACCAATATATAATTGTTCCTATCTTCTCAATTAATCTTAGTTCTGCGCATATCTCCAGAGTATTGCTTATTACTTGAAACGTTTTCTTTGTAGTTTGCCCACTATTTCTTATTTGGTTCTAATATTGCTTCTGTTTGTGGACTTTTCCCCCTCTCTATTTCTGCTTATTTCTGTATGTATTTGGCTGTTATTGCTCCCACTTCTGATTTAAAACTACTGTGCTAGCCTTTTGATTAAATTTGATATAAAATAAGAATAAATATGTTTTATTCATAGAACAAACGGCGTGTGCAACTATATAATGGCGTGCGACCCACGTTTATGGTATGCTTTGGCCATACATAAGCCCCCTGCCTTTCAGAGGTTCCGTTATAAGCATATCATGATGTAAGCCAGTTGTATGAAGAGTTGAGGCTGAAATTGACTGATGTGACTATTGAGAATGCCCCTGTTCCTGTAAATTTTAGAACATCAAAAGAAAAACTATGCTTTTATTAGTATGTATTCATGATATGCAAAGCTAATGCAAACTACTACATGTAGCGAGCTCATGGGGCTCACCAATTTGGAGGTAGAGATGCTCGTGAGGTTCATTCTGATCGTGGTGTCCAACCAACGTAAAGACGCGAGCAACCAAGTGATGTTGGCAGGAGCACCGAGCTTGAAGAGGATTCAAAGGACACCTAGTGATAGATTAGAGTTTTAACATTTGTATTTTGCTCTTAGTTTGATAGGAACTTTCAAAACAATTTGTAACATTGTGACACTTTGTATTCTTTTTAACTATGTATAAATTGTCTTTTCTTTGCACCATTTTAGGCTTTCTACTTTCATCTGCTTGTTTCTACATGTATTTGGTTGTTATTGGTCCTACTTCTGATTTAAAACTGATGTGCTAGCCTTCATATTAGATCTAATACAAAATAGGAAAAATATGTTTTATTCATAGAATAAACCGCACGCGCCTCTATATAATGGCATGCGACCCACGCTTAGGGTATGCCTTGGTCATACATAAGCCCCTCATAGCTTTTCTCAGTGGCGTGCGCCATGTTGTGACAATTGACAAAAGTTGGCCATTTTGTACTTTCTTGCACCTATAAAAGCCATTGAAAGTTCATTTCACCACTATTGCACCTTTTTCAGCTTAGAACCTCAAAATTTCATCAAATATGTGCTTGAGCAACTATTTTCTACTGTTTACTCATGGATCTATCACTTTCTTCTACTTTTGAAGCTCCATTTTTCAACTTTTCTTATGAAAATTAGGATTCTTTGTTTGTGTTTCAACTAAAAGGCATTAATTATTTTCAGAACTTCCAATTACAACCTGGTCTTTTATAATGGCTAGTAGACCACTGTGATAGCTCGGATAACGTCTTTTGCCACAACGACTTTGAGATTTCTCCATTGCATGAGGAATTAAGTGTCATTTCAAGCAGGAGACCAGTTATTGATAAGGTTCCAACAATTCCTTGGCTAGGTATTGATCTTGCTTCATTGATCATTACTTTACCCTTTAGCTGATGTCCCGTCATATAAGCCAGGGTAGATGTTTTGCTGTTATTGCCTTTATAAGAGAGTAGAGAGTTTAGATAGTTCTAAACCTTTTTGGGCACCACTTGTCTGTTTTTGCATCCATTTTTTATACTGAGTGGCATTGATGGATGTGATAGCATCAGGCTTCTACCTAATATAGATTAGATGCGGAGCGACTGCACTCCATTTCCAGTTATTCTTGCTGAGACTTGGATTTGGCTGGGAAAGCCATCTCGAGATGCCGACATTGACCTTGGCTTGATGGGGAGCCTACTCATTCTTTAGGTAAAAATACCTTCAGTCATTTTTTTCATATGCTCTAATTTTTGCCAATCCGCTGTTTTGGTTTTCCACTTAGCGAACTTTTTTTATTTTCTTTTTAATACTCTAATTTTTACCTAAGTTATCCTTTCAGGTTTTCAACTTAGCAAGGTTTCTTTTTTTCTCTTCTTCTTTTTATTTTATTTTATTATTTATTTTTTTATTGACTGGTCTCACATTTTTAGCTTTGGGCTATCAGAAGGTCAAGGTGGTAAGACATTCTCCAGATCGTTTGATCTTATCATATGGGTTGCAACACTTTACTCGGTGTTGCAAACATATCTTTGGAGACTCCATACAGGATTGGACCATCATTTTAGGCTTTGTTTGGATGGGTGAGGGAAAGATTCTTTAAGTTAGGTATGGAAAAGTATAGTAAACGTATTTTTTGTGTTTGGAGAGAATGTAAGATAAAGAAGGTTTAATAATATTGTTTTTTCGATTTGATGGTATCAGAAGTAAGGTTAAATACAAAGATTATAAAAACACACTTATCATGGAAGGTTTTTTTTTTTTTTTTTTTTGTAAGATAAAGAAGGTTTATAATATGTTTTTCGATTTGATGGTATCAAAGTAAGGTTAAAATACAAAGATTATAGAAAAACACTTATCACTGGAAGGTTTTTTTTGTGTTTTTTTTTTAGAAAATCACGCAAAATTTATATAATATTAAATTAGTTCCCTTAACCTATATTTTCAAGGACATAAACAAAAAATTTATTTTTTTTTTTTTTTTTTTTTTAGAAAATAGTAATTTATATATATTAAATTAGTTCCTCTAACCTATATTTTCAAGGACATAAACAAAAAAATTTATTAGAAATTAAAATATAATGATAAAATATATTTTTGTAATAATATAGATTATTGATGAATATTAATTATTACAATAGCATTTTTTTAAGTAATCAAATATCTAAATCCTTTTGTTTTTTTTTCTATTAAATACAACTAAGAAAATTATTGATTATTTTAATTAATAATATGCCAGTTCATTATTGTAAAAATAATTTTCTGCCAATTAATTTAAGAATTTACATTTCAAATCAGCAATTTAAAAAATAAATACAAAACTATAATATTCCAAATAATCATTTTAGGAATAAGAAAAAAAAGTGCGGAACTACTGTGAAGTTCATGGGTAGATTAGAAAACAAAGAAAAAAAAAGGAATAAATATCATGTAGAATGTAAATAATAAGGGCAATTTTGAATGTTTAGAATATAGGCACGAATAATTTTGGAAATTAAGTTTAACTCGTGCTTACACTCCAATTCGGTGGGTTGAAGATTGAGGTGTTTATGTGGTTTTCTAACCCCTCAAATAACCTTCATTAATCTCATCACTCAAATGCTCCCTCCAAACAACTAAATAATCATAGTTTACCTTACTTTACTCTCCAAACCTTTCAAATAATCTCCATCCAAACAAAGGGTTATAGAGTGTTAGAGCAGCTGACATCAGGTGGACTAGTCCTTGGTGGTGCCTATAACATGGCACTGTTTCTTCATATATGCTTTGTGTGCCCCTATGTGGACTGATTACTGCCATGACTTATTACCCTTGCCGAGTGATGAGAGACTATGGATTCCATCAGGCTATTCTTGACTATACTCTCTTTAATGGAGGCCTACTCAACCAAAGATTCTTATCTCACTTCATTTCTGCTTCACCCAGTCATACCATCATTCTTATTTCTGTTAGAGCTATTGTTTCTGAGTCTGTGTAGTATCGCTGTTTCTGCGCAGCAACCGTTCCTTACTTTCATTGTCTATACTAATTCATCAAATTAATAGTACTTTTATCATATCAATGATGCAAAAGATGTAATGGATGACATTTTGCTCGAAATGTTTAAGACTTTAGCCTTTTATTCTAAATCAGAATTATAGATCACATCATTTACACATTATTCATCATACTTATTACAGTACACTTTAAGGATAATAAGAACACATAAGGCAAACTTTATTAATTGGGTCTCTCCATGGACAATCCACTTTAAATAGAAGTTCAACCTGTTGAGGTGTACGGGCTGTTATTTTTCACAAGGACTACACTTCCATCTTAGTTGGTAGAACAACTTACATTCCATATACTAGAGAATAAGGGGTAGCTCCATACGCAAATCTAGCGATTGTTCTGTAACCCTATAAAGCAAAAGGTAATTTTTTAGGCCAATCTTTGTGATTCTTATCCATTTTCCTTAACATTTGCTTAATGTTCTTGTTTGTGACCTCGGCTGCCCTATTAGCTTACGGTCTATAGGGAGACGAGTTATGGTGTTTAATCCCATACTTCTTTAGCATTGTTTTGACTTTAGACTAAAACTGAACTTGGTTGTCAATTATCACGTGATATGGAATTCCATATCGGCAAATCAGATTCTTCTCAATGAATTTGGCCATTTGCTTAGCTCCGATGTTCTTAAAAGAATCTGCTTCTACCCATCTTGAGAAATAATCAACTACCACCACTATGAACTCATGTCCATTAGAAGCAAGTGACGAAATTTTGCCAATAATGTCTATTCTCCAAACTACAAATGGCCATGGTAAAATAGAAGAATGTAATTCTATTGGAGGGATATAAGTCAGGTCTTAGTGGATCTGGCATTCAGAGCACCTTTTCACAAAAGAAACACAATTCCTTTTTATTATCAATAAAAAATATCCTTGTCTTAGAATCTCTTTTGTTAATGCTCTTCCATTCATGTTAGAACTGCAAACACCTACATGGATCTTTTTATAATCCTATTAGCTTCCTTTTTCGAGACAAAACTTAGCAACATGTCATCTGGCATTCTTTTATATAATTGATCGTCCAGATTTGCAAACTGTAGTGCTAAACACTTTAGAGCTCATTTGTCATCTTTGGTAGTTGATTTGGGATAGACCTCTTTTGCATTAATTGTAGGACATTGAAAAACCCTGGTTGATCATCTTCTTGCTTTATATCCATTATTCGTTCACTTATGTAATATGGGATACTACCCGAAGACATAATGAGCGGTTTTTGCGGTATTGTGGACCTTTCCTCCCAAGCCGAAGTTAAATTAGTCAAAGCATCCAGAACTTTATTATTCACACGTCTTGTATGAGTGAATGCACTTTTGTGAAGTTCTAATTATAACATGGAGATAGTTGAGTAAGGCTTCAACCTTTCTTCCTTGACTTCCCAATTGCCATTAGCATGCTCGATTACTAGCTTTGAATCTCCAATTACTTCCACTTCTTCTACTTTAACAATAATCAGAGCTTCTAACCCCGTAGCCTCGTATTATGCCATGCAATTAATGACTGCAAACCGTAATCTCTCTAACATTGAATAACCTCACCTTATGGGATTCCAATAAAACACCTACTCCTATGCCTTTGGCATTGGCTGATCCATCGAAGTAGAGCTTCCATCCTTTCTTTTTCTATTATGTATAAATTCTCATTTGGGAAATCAACTTACCATTGTGCATAATCATCTACTAGATGTGCTACCAGGAAATCATCAACTGCTCTTCCCTTAACGGTCTTCTTTGTAGCGTATTCGATGTTGAATTTAAACAACAAGATTAACCATCTTGCAAGTTTTCCCACAAGTGCTGGAGTTCTATACTTTACCTGATCTATTCTCAAAACCACGATGATTTTATAAGATTGAAAGTAATGACGTAGGTTCTTGGTTGCGCATATAATTTCTAAGTAGGTTCTTTCGATCAAGTTATACTTCTGTTCATTTGGAAGAAGCTTCTTGCTCAAGTAATAGATAATTTGCTCTATACATCCTTCATCACCTTGAGCTAACATTGTGTTGATTCCAGCGACTTTTACTATAAGTACAAGATTAGAGGATTTTTAGGTTTTGGTGGGCATAAAACTAGAGGATTTGATAAGTATCTTTTGATTTTATCAAAAGATGTCTGGAATTGATCATTCCATTTGACTAGATGATTCTTCCTTAACAACTTCAATATTGGATCACATTCTATTAATAGTTTTAAAATGAACCTACTAATATATTCGATTTTTCCTAAAAACTCCGAACTTGCTTTTCCGTCTGCAGTGGCTCCATCTCTTGGATTTCTTTGATCTTGTTTGGATCGACTTTTATTCCTTTTGGTTTGACTATGAAACCTAGTGCTTTTCTTGAAGTTACTCCGAAAACACTTTTCTTCAAATTCAACCTTAATTTGTATTTGATACCGTTTTCTATGAACTTCTCAAAGCTGCTAGATGCTCTTCCAGAGTCTTTATCATGACAATCATAGCATCAATGTACACTTCTATTCTTTATGGATCATGTCACGGAACAAAGTACTAGCCATCTGCTGATAGGTTGCTTTGGTGTTCTTTAATCCGAATTGCATAACTCGATAACAAAAAAAGTTCCAAACTTAGTCATAAATTCGGTCTTGTTCTTATCCAAAATAATGCCATTAAGATCTTATTATACCCTGCAAAACCATTCATTATAGGGTAGCATTCCATCACTACTACACTGTCAATCAGGATATCTGTATGAGGGAGAGGAAACTCATCCTTTGGTGATGCATTGTTCAAATCCCTATAGTCAACACACATTATCACCCGTTTGTCCTTTAGAACTGGAACTATATTAGCCAAACACTCAGGAAAATGAACTACATCAGGAAATCCAGCGTTTGATATGCTTTGTTATATCTTCTTTAATCTTCTCAGCCTTTTCAGTCTTAGTCTTCTTCTTTTCTGCTTGATTGGCTTAGCCCTAGGATAGTGAGCTCTGCTATTGACCTGTCAATCCCTGGCATGTCTTTATAACTCAAGGCAAATGCTTCACCTTTTACCTTGAGGAAGTTTTGAAATTTTATGATCAAACTAGGTGTTAGGTCAGAACCAATTAATAGATTTTATGGATTTTCCATAGTGTTTATATTAAACTCAAGCATATGCAATGTATTGATGTCAATATATCCATGAATTCATTTATATTATGTATGGAACCGTAAGGAAAAACATCAAACAAGAAAGTAAAATTGAAGATTATTTCATTGCATAGCAGGGAAAGTTCGTTACAATCACTATCTAAATTAGGAACAACAATAAAAACATATGAAGAAGGGGATCTGGCATCCTCAAAGCTTTCCTTTATGTAGGATCTAATTGCCTTCATGATTTTCTCGACGAGATCAATAATAGCCTCTTTAGTGTTTTTTTTACTTTTGCTCTTGGCCTCCTCATGAGTAGCCTCCTCTTGCTCGGCTCCTTTCATCCCTTAATCCCTTTATTTTTCACTTTCCCTTCTTTCGCCCCTTCCGACTGAACCTTTAGCACATTTATCACATTTGCAAAATTTCAAGGCATGTATGCCTCTTTCCTCTGTGTACAAATGGTTTTGGGAACACATGATAAGGAACACTATCTCCTTCTTTGATGAATCTCCCATTCATCATATACCAACTAAGCTTGTCCTCAGTTTTACTATTTCCTTTATGACCCAAATCCCTTTTGTGGCGTTGAGCTTTAAAATCAAGACCTCCGTGATACCCTGTTGGT
>NW_023591416.1:3165650-3190400 GCF_014843425.1 Jatropha curcas | reverse complement strand
ACCTCTTCCCGACTTGATATTAAACAGAATTCATTTCTGACTGGATTTCTTCGCGGGATTTCTTCCGGCTTTATGTCTTTACGGGATTCATTCCCGAACTGGATGTCTTTTGTGGGATTCCTTCCCGACTTGATTTGTTTGATGCAGAATTCATTTCTGACTTGATTTCTTTGCGGAATTCCGTTCCGGCTTGCTGTCTTTACGGGGATTCATTCTCGACTGATGTCTTTACGGGATTCATTCCCAACTTTTGGTGTTGATTGAGAATTCATTTCTGACTTGATTTCTTTCGCGGGATTTCCTTCCCGTTTTGGATGTTGAATTCAACTTTATTGACTCGAGCCGTATAGTTGAATGACCCTAGGCGAATCTGACTTTGTTTTGTAGTGGTTACCACTGGTTGACTGAAATATACTTTGTATTTTCAATCACAAAGAGTTTTGATACCCACATTGTAGGTTGGTAACTTGAGTGGATTGGGTGTTGAAGAAGCTTATTATGCTTTGAGTTTGTGGCTTCGCCATTTGAATTCTTGAGGTTAATTTGAATTTCCTTTTCTGAACTTTATTTCCTCTGAATGTTGAAACTTATTTCCTCAATGTTTCTCCTCTCCATAAGGAATTTTTAGGAGACTCTTCATTTTCCTTGTTTTGAGAAATGATCCTGCTTATAAGGACACTCGTACTTTGTGCCATGCTGGCGCTTGATTTTTCAAGGTGTTGTTGGTCATCCAATTTGGGAAATGACTGTTCTTTTAACTTGCTTTTCAAAATGTGAGCAGCCGCTTGGTTCCTTTGTCCTTATGGCTGAAATGAATTTGTTCATCTACCCTTGATGGGCTTAATTTGACGAGAGCTTCAGGTTGAACCGTTTTTGACAACTTGATTTCCTGTAGCTTTGTCCTTAATTTTTCTTTTCTTTTGTGCAAGAAGTTCCTTTGACATTTTTCTTTTTGCTTTGTTTGCTTCTTTTTGACCAGGGGTTCCTTTTTGTCCCGTTTTTCCTTTTGCTTTGCTTTTGAAGCAAGCCTCTCCATAAAAGAATTTTGAGGCAACTTGATTCTGAGGATGACTGAGTAGTGTATGGTAAGCATTGCGGACTTCGTGCAGACCCAACCCAATTCCAACATAACTTCTTAATTCTGTCGCTTTTAAGCTCAAAAAATATTCAGACACCTCTCTGTCGGAGCATCTTCCATTCCTGGATTTTTGGAGAAACCATTCTGGCCCCAACCCCTTCAATCGGCTTTACCTCGGTACTTGTTTGAGTCTTGCTGTAGCTTTGTGGATCTTCCATGCATTACCCTTCAAAACTTCCCCTTTGATGGTGGCTTCTTAGGATGTCCCAGCTTGATTGATGCAGAGCAAATGAATGCATTTTTCTTTGCAAATTTTATTATTCTTTGTCTTTATCATCATTTTTCTTATTAATTTTTATTATTTTTTTCGACTTTTTTTTTTTGTTGCTTTTCACAGGAAAAGGGATAGGGAAAGAGTATAAAGAATATTGGAACGTTAACTTAATCCCTTTTTTATTGATAAGACAAAAATCTGTGTACAAAGACACTTACATTTACAAATCTTGATTGATGCAAAAAATTGAAAAGAAAAAAACTAGACCATAAAAGATAGACTCTAGGTGGACCTGTGATGGGACTTAGGATTGGATTTGACCTGTTAGTGCTTTATTCTTTTCTCGATGCTTAAATCGATCAGACAGGTTGTTGTTGGTCATTGAACAATTCCTTTGTTCTTTGGAGTTTGATCTCAAACCTTCCATACACAAACTTCATTCATTTCAAGAAAAAGTTCGAAAAGGATTCGAAAATCTTGTTCAAACATTTTTTTATGCATTAATCCCATGGTTAAGGCCAAGGGATTTGGGTTGATATCAGCTTGCTCTGGATGAGGACCCATTGTCAACCAGGTCTTGTAGGCGGTTTTCAAAGTCCAGCATTGAATTCTGCTGTCTTGTATGAGTCTTTCTTTGAGTTTGACCCAACTGGATTAAGTCTTTCCACCTTAGTTGCAGTCGCCAATGAAAGCGATTGGGAACGTAGGCAAGTACTGTGTTTGAAGCTTACTGGTAGACAGGCAGTAAATTTCTTGATTATAATGTCAACTTGATTTCCTATTCAGAGGGTCGGTTGATCATTTGAGCAGCTTTGGCTCTCACCTCAAAAGGAAACGAGGAGAAGGGCTTTCATTGTTCTTTTGTTTAGTGGTTTTCCAGGCTCCTCCGGGTAACATTCCACTCCAATATATATAAATGGTTACTGGCATTGTTGAAAGCATTGCATATGTTCCTTTCCCAATTCTTCATTTTGGAACGATCCAACCTTACCAAACCATCTTTAATGCAGCACAGTCAAAATTGCTTGAAACAAACTGAGGCAAGGAGCTCGCTGTTCAGGCCAAACGGGTTGAGGGCACCCACAAAACATTTTCAGGTGGCTTGGGACAAGTGTTTCCGTTCAAACTTGTCCATGTTGGGCATTTGAACTTCTGTGGGCAGTCTTGCTTCAGGGAACAAGGACAAAGGAGTCCTGGTCCACCACTTCCTTGTTGTGTCTTAAGAGCAGTAATAGACCTTTCCAGGAGTTCTAGTTTCTCTCTCATTTTCTGAGCTTCCAGCTCAGAGCAGTTCTGGAGGGCATGTCATCCAGGCAGGTTGAGGACGTCGGTGCAGCACCGGGTCCCTGATTGGAGCGGCAAGTTCGCTTCCCCCGGCTGAAACTTCCATTTTCCATTTACCACCACCTAGTTCAGCCTATTTAGGGGCAGTCCTCTTGGGCAGCACAATGCCTCATTTATTTCTAGCCTCCATTCTGGCTTCCAGTTGTTCGATGAGGTTTGGATGTCAGAAGTTGATGCCATTTGTGCATCGGGGTTGTTGGGACTTGTGGGTGAGAGCTCAGTTGGGTTTCAGGTACAGGTGGGTCTTTTGGAGGGGTACCTGTGAAAGGACATAGTCAAAAAATGAATTAGACTATTCCTATATAACGGTGTTTTCATAGGCATGTTGAAGATAGTCTGAGGTAGGGTCAGTGTAAGGGGTAAGGTATTTGAGATTGACCCCTTGTGATGGCGGTGGTTAGACCAACAGATTGTAGCGTAGCGTTTGTAGGTAGACACCTAGGATAGACCCAATGGGATTGTGATATGAAGGTAGAGCTGCTTAGGGCTGGACACCTCGACTTTTCGAAAGGCCCTAAGTTCTCAAGAAATTTTTTTTTTTTGGGCCTTAGGGGCCAAAATGGAATTTTTGGCCTTTGACGGCCAACATGTGAATTTTGGGCCTTTTGAGGCCAACATGTGAGTTTTTTTGAGCTTGGGATCCAAATTGGGAAATTCTCGAGCCATTTCGTGGCCAAATTGGGAATTCTCGGGCCTTTGGGCCAAATTGGAAATTTTTCAGGTCTCAAGGACCCAAAAGTGTGATTTTCCAGCTTTGAATGGACTTTTTTTTTTTGTGAGCATTGGATGAATGCGTGAATGCGCACAACATCAACATAATTTCATTTTTAATGGAATGATTCAGATCATTGGGCTGATACAGTCCTACAAGGATAGGTTCTATAGGTTATGACACAAATAGAGAATTGGCTTATTTAAGGGACCTTGAACCTTGAGTATGGATATACCTACCACATGTGAAACAAGGTTTCGCGTGGGTCAACGGTAAAGCACTCTCATGGGCCCACCCCCAAAGGATTAGGGATGGTTTGCGGGTAACAGGAGGACGCTTGGGCTGATCGTCGAACATAATCAGAGACCCTCACCGATCCAGCGCTACTGCTATCCAGACTCAGAAGTTTTTGAAACAGAGAGAGAGAATTCATTTGAAAATTCATTTTTTTTAGCAATGGAGAAAAGACTTTCTCATTGTGCAAATAATACAACAATTTTAAAATGATTTTTAATGTAAAATTGTGCAATAAATCAAATTCTCCTTTATCCTATTCTTACAAAGAAAGAAATACTTTGGATTCAATGTTAAGCTACCCTGGCAAAAAAACGCATTAGTGAAATAAAACCCTAAGAAGGGCTTGTTAGTTTACACAGCAATTGTAGTCCATTTTATGCAAAAAGATTACATAAGTATAAGTCCCCAGCAGAGTCGCCAAACTGTGAACCCCCTCCCCAAATAATCAGGCATAAAGATGCATATGACTAAGGGAGAAATGCACGTGGAATGTATGAAGTTGCCACCTTGTTTAACTTATTTTAGGGTAAACTATGAAAAACCCTAAGTGACTTCCAAATTTTTAATTAACCTAATATATTAGATTTAATTAATCTCAATGTTAAGGTCCAATGTTAAGGCATGGTCTACGAACCCGAGGTGGATCCCGAGACTATGTCATGCTGATGAACTAACCAAAACAATGAATGCTTTGCAGGGTAAAATCATGTAATTGGACCAATGAAAAATGTTTATGTGATTGCGACTTGCCACTCAGGGTTAAATCCCTAACGTGCCTACGTACTTCCGTTTGAATGGAAGATCAGAGTCAACGTAGTTCGATGTGTCTTTTTAAAAGGGCTTTGAATGGGTATGCTTAATGCATGGGTGTGTGTATGCTTCGTGCATTTTGTTTAGGCATTTTGCCAAAGACTTGATTGATTGCCAAAAGATGTTCTGTTGGGCGATTGTCGCCAAAATGATTAAGGCATTTGTGCCAAAAGTCGGTATTTGAAGGCTTTTAGCCAAAATGTATTGATTTAGGCAATTTATTGCCAAAAAAAGGGTTAGGCGATTTGTCGCCCAAGTGATTAAGGCATTTGTGCCAAAAGTTGGTATTTGAAGGCTTTTAGCCAAAAGCTTTATTTAGGCAATTTGTTGCCAAAAGTTTGATTGATTTGGGCGTTTGTCGCCAAAATTGATTATTTGAAGGCTTTTAGTTTAGTCAATTTTTGCCAAAAGTTGATGTTGATTTAGCATTTGTCGCCAAAATGATTGTTTTGAAGGCTTTTAGCAAAGATTGATTAATTCTAAGGCATTTTGCCAAAGCCTTCTTGATTAAGCCGATTTGTCGCTAAAAAAGTGGTTATCTAATTTTATAGGCAATTTGTTTGCCAAAAATTGATTGAACCATGGGCAATTTTTGTTGCCATAAATGTGGTGATTTAATTGTAGGCAATTTGTTGCCAAAACGTGATTGATTTAAGGCTTTTCAGCCACAATTATTGATTAATTGACTATAGGCCGGACTGTTTGAAATAAATGCAATTAAACCGTAGCTTATTAATTAAACTAGGCTTTTTAGCCAATATTGTTCGGATTTTAGCATTTTAATACCACGAATTATTAATTAACGGGTAATTTAGCTTAATCATATTTGATTGACGCCAGTTTATTTGCCTACATTGATGGAACATGAATGTGTTTTATGCAGTTTGATAGAGTTATTAGGAGTAGAAAGAGGAAATATGCATGAAGTGGCTTAAAATTAATGGAGCAGAGTTTTGTTTATTTACCTGAGTTAACGGTGACCGCTTCTTAGTTTCAGCTTGAAAAAACTCCGATTAAGCTCCTCGTTTGGAGGAATATTAATTTAGGAATTAATTTATTTAAGTGGCAAATATTAAAAGCAAGAAAGCAATAAAAGCTAAATTAAAAATGCAGAAATGCAGTAAAAGGGAAAACGCAAGGAGCATTAGGGAGAAGGAGCTCCATCACACAGACTGAGTGAGTTGAAAGGTCACACCGGGGCTGTATTTTATAGGCCAAAAATGGACTGTTTCGGCGGCTAGGCTTGCCGGAGCTCGGCGGTTCTGTTGATTTTTCGTTCCGGAGGGCTTTTTCGTGAGTTTCGAACCTCCGAAAAAATATTCCGGGGACCATTTCCGCGATCCTCGCGACGCCCCGGACGTTTCAAGATATATATTGGCATTACTTCCGGTGAACTTCTTAAAATGGACCTCCGATCGACCGGGACCGCTTACGTTCCAAAAAAAAGGCTTTTCGGGGAGTTCCAGACCTCCGAAAATTACCTGGACCAGTTCTACGATCCTCGTAATTTTTCGGACGTTTTTAAGTACCGATATTGGTATACTTTCCAATAAATTTCCAATACTTCCAATAAATTTCCAAAATGGCCTCCGGTCCGGCCGGACTATTTGCAGTCCGAGAAAACTGGCTTTTTGAGCCTCAAAATTTGAGTATTCACACTTTGCTATGAGCGGAACCATCAAAGTAGAGCTTCCATCCTTTCTTTTCTATCATGTTCATATGTCAATTGGGAAAATCAATCTCCTATTGCTCACTGGCTTCAACTGGATGAGCCACTAGAAAATCTACGACTGCTCGGCCTTTGACGATTTTTTTTGTGGCATACTCAATATCAAAATTTAATAATAAGATTAACCATCCTGCTAGTTTCCCCACTAGTGCTGATGGTCATACAAATATCTGATCGAGTCCATCCTTGATACTGTAATTACCTTATAAGATTCAAAGTAGTGTCGAAGCTTTCTAGTTGCCCAAACCATTGCTAAGCGAGTTCTCTCAATCAATTTATATTTCTATTCATTTGGAAGAAGCTTTTTGCTAAAGTAGTACACTGCCTTCTCAATACCAGCTTCGTCGGCTTACACTGACATGGCTCTAATTCCAGCATCTTTCGATGTCAAGTACAGAATTAAGGGTTTCCCTAGTTTTAGTGGGCATAAAACCAAGGGACTTGACTGATAAGTGTTATTTTTATAGTATTTTTAATATAATTTTTTTATTAGGATTTTTAGTAGTTTTAATTACTTTAGTTAGTTTTTTATTTAGTTTTATTTATATTTTTCATCAAAGATTCCTTGAAACACAATTTGCTTGATCTTAAGGAAATTTGAAGAATTTTGGCACAGAAAAAAGCAAAATAAAGCAGAACACTCAGGCTCTAGCACGCCCAGGTCGTGCAACTCAGCACGCCCGTGCTAGAATCAAGGAAAATTAGTTTGGAGACTCAGGCCCTAGAATGCCCAAGCTGTGCTATCTGGCATGCCCGTGCCAAAAGAGGACATCCATCCAAAGGCTTGTGTGAATACTCAAATTTTGAGGCTCAAAGAGCCTGTTTTCCCGGACTGTAAACAGTCCGGCCAGACTGGAGGCCATTCGGAAAGTTCACCGAAGAAAGCTATGCCCATATTGGTACTTGAAAACGTCCGGAAATTGCGAGATTCGCAGAGACAGTGCGAAAAGGGTCACCTCACAACTAGTCCGGAATATTTTTTGAAAGGTACGGAACTACCGAAAAGCCTCCGGAATTGAAAAAACTAGAAAGTGGACAAGCCACGGACGGCGGCGGTCCGCGCCACGGCGGGGGCGCCCGCCCTTCACGGCGCGGCGCTCGGCCGTCGGCCTCCTCCGCCCCCGTGCGGCCAAGCGGGGCCGCCCTCCAGGCCGGCAGCTACCGCCCGTCCAGGGCGGCCAGCTGCCGCCTCTTCCAGCCGGGTTTTCCCTATAAATACAGCCCTGGTGTGACTTTTTACTCACTCAGTTTGTGTTGACGACGCTCTCTTCTCCCTCATGCTCATTGCGGTTCTTTTATGCTTTTCTGCATTTAGTGAGGCTTTTATTACTCTGCTGTTGTGATATTTGACCATTAAATTAAATATAATTCTAATCAATATTCCCAACGAGGAGCTAATCTGGAGTTTTCAAGCTGAAGCTAAGAATCGGCCGCCCGATTAACTCAGTAATAACGAAAACTCTGCCCATTATTTTCAGATTTTCATGCATATTCTTCTTTCTACTCCATCTGAATTTAACATGTTTGCATAAATGCATTTCACGTCATCAATTTGGCAAATAAACTGCCTTAATTAATATTGATTAAGCTTAAATCCCGGTTAACTAATAATCGTGTGTAAAGCCTAAATCCGACAATTTGGCTAAGTTATCTCGCAATTAATGGACCTTTGGTATAAATCGCTTTTATTTCGAACAGTCCGACTTAAGTTCCAATTAACAATAATTGCGGCTAAATGGCCTTATTAAAACGTTTTTTGCAATAAAATTGCCTATATCGCCACAATTCAATTGAATCACTTTTTGGCAAACAAAATTGCCTATAAGTAATTAATGCATTTTTAGCAACAAATCGCCTTAAATCGAAACTCTTTGGCCAAAATTGCCTGAATTAATCATTCTTTTGGCAAAAGCCTTAAATCACTCATTTGGCGACAATCGCCCAATCAACCATTTTTTGGCAAACAAATTGCCTAAATCAACTCATTTTGGCTTGAAAGGCCTTCAGGATAATTCAATTTTTGGTGACAATCGCTAAAAAATCACATTCAACTTTTGGCAACAAATTTGCCTAATCAGTTCTTTTTTGGGCTAAAAAGCCTTACAATCAACACTTTTGGGCAACAAACGCCTAATCAATCAATCAATTCTTTTTGGCAAAAAAAATGCCCTAAACAAAATGCACGAAGCAACACCACACTCATGCATTAAGCATACCCATTCAAAGCCCTTTTAAAAAGGCCTATCGAAAACTACTGTCAACTTGATCTTCCTTCAAACGGGAAGTACGTAGGTACGGTTTGGGATTTAACCCGAGCAGCAAGCGAAATCACTTAAACATTTTCATTGGTTCCCATTAACATCATTTACCTTTGCAAAGGCATTCATTGCATTGGTTAGTTTCATCAGCATGACAGTCTCGGATCCACCTCGGGTTCGTAGATTGTGCCTTAAACATTGGAATAATTAATCTAGTAATTTAGGTTAAGTTAAAATTGGAGCAACTAGGGTTTTTTTCCTAGTTTACCCTAAATAATTTAAACAAGGTGCGACTCACAACATTTCACGTCTAAAATAATTAAACAAGGTGGCGACTCACACATTCACGTGCATTTCTGCCCTTAGTCATATGCATTATATGCCTATTTCCGGGGGAGGGGTTCACAGCGTGCTTACCGAAGCACGATCCGTGCTACATTCCATCATAAAGACTCAGAGCCTAGCACGCCCTAGCCGTGCTATGTGGCACGCCCATGCTACAGATTCCTCTCTAAACTTACCCCTGAGCACGGTCTGTGCTGAACCATCCTTAGAACTTAGGCTCTGGCACGCCCTGACCGTCCCGTACAGCGCGCCCATGTTGCGAATCAAGTTTTATTTTAGTTTGCAAACGCCAGCCAGTGCCTACTACTTACATGGGCCCATATAAGATGATTTCTTGACGTGCAAATCAACTTCTAATCCTATTTAGGCGCATGGGAGAGTCCTAATGGAGAAGAAATTCAAAGCCGACACAATTTTCTATTTCCAAAAGGTTTCTTACTTAATGAAGACTTTGTTTCCTAAACGAAGTCAGATTTTCTCCCAGGAAGCCTATATAAAGAGAGAACACGTTCATTGTATAAGATATCTCCGGTTCTATAATCTTTTGTTCTACTGTTTTTCTCTCTTTAAGACTTCAAGTGATCAAGAATTGTGTCGAGATTCGAGGAAGTTGTCCACATTATTTGACTAGTTTTTATCTCTAAACTCTTAATCTTGTTTTTACTTTTCATTATTCACATTGATTATGGAATTATTATCAAGTTTTTTAATTGAGTTTTATTTAATTACTATGTCGAACTAAACTCTAATACTAGTGATTTGACGTAGCTTAATTTCTTTTCCAATTTATAATATTAGACTTGTTTTTCTTTGTTCAATGTATAATTTATTATTGAACTTAATGCTTCCAGGCAGAGTTTCTCCCCTGGATTGATTTACTTCATTAATCACTATCCGGAGAAGGGTTTTTGATATGAAATAAATTACATGAGAATAATAACTTGATGCGGAAGCTATATGGTGTGACTTATGGGGGGTTTTCATAAGTGAACAACCTTAGGTTATGAATTCATAAACAAACCATAAAACTTAATGATTTAATTCATGTTTGATTGAACTATTGGAAGATAGGTAATTAGACTTTGTTAAAATAGTTAACAATACATCGGGAGAGCTTGTTAGTGATTTTAGGGTTGTTTCCCCTACTTGAACAATTAAAATTGATTAACGAACTAATAAAAAAATAAATTGGATAGAATTTAAGTTTGAAGTCAAATCCCTAGTAGTTTTTAATCCTTTTGATTTCTTTTAAGCCAAATATCGCTTTACTTGAATCTTTTTATTATCTTTTATGTGTTGCAATTAGTTCTTAAAATAATTTCCCCTAAATTGCCATTTAAATAATAGTAGGTTAATTATTAATTTTGGTATTGGTATTACAATCCCGAGAACGATTTACCTCTACTCATGATAATTACTTGTTTGCAATTTCGTACACGCGAAAATCCATTGTCAATCCGACTACTATCTAAGAGACTTCTCTTGCTATGTCCTCATCTCTCCACCGAGGCGTATTGGCGTTATCAATATTCAATACTAATTACCCTATTATTATTTTAGACATTTGTTTTTTATTTTTTTATTTTAATTCTAGAGATTATTTCAGGTTTTTATGCAAGAAGGTCAGGCTAGAAACTTGAGCCCTTATGATCTTTGATCCAGTAAATAGATTATTTCAGGTTTTTATGCAAAGAAGGTCAGGTAGAACTGAGCCCTTGATCTTTGATCCAGAAATCGAAAAGACTTGTCGTAGGAACAACACTACTAGGAGAGCATGTGAGAACAAACCAAAACAACAAGCAAATATGGCTAATGAACTAAACCCACAGGACGGACCTCAACCCGATGTCCACACCTTGCCAGATTACATAACGCCTTCTCTCAATGGAACAACCTCAAGTATCATGAGACCTAGGGTGGAAGCTAATAATTTTGAAATTAAACCTGCAATTATCCAAATGTTTTCCACCTCAATTCAATATGGAGGTTTACCTATTGAAGATCCTAATGTCCATATCACAAATTTCCTGGAGATTTGCAATACGTTCAAACAAAATGGAGTTTCTAAGGATACCATAAAATTAAGACTCTTTCCTTTCACTCTAAGAGATAGATAAAGCACGATCCTGGTTATAATCATGCCCTGCTAGAAGTTTTACAACATGGGAGGAATTAGCCCACAAATTTTTAGCAAAATTTTTTTCCATCTTTAAAAACCACAAAGTTGCGCAATGAGATAGTTGCGCAATGAGATAATGACCTTTGTCCACCATGATCAAGAGAGTTTGTATGAAGCTTGGGAGAGATTTAAGGACCTAGTAAGGAAGTGCCCACATCGCAGCCTAACCAAGAGGTTACAGATAAAAACTTTTTATAATGCATTATCTCCTAACATGAAAATTACTATAGATGCAGCTGCAGGTGGATCTTTTGAAAGAAAAGAAATGATGAGGCATATGACTTGATAGAAGAGATGGCAAGCAATAGCCATTATCAAAGCAACTCCGAAAGAAAGAAGACTACAGGAGTTTATAAGATTGATGCCATTACCATTTATAAGATTGATGCCATTACCACACTCAATGCCAAGGTAGACAATATGATAAGAAAGTTGGACTTATTGACTACTAACTTGGTTAATTCTATTGTGCAAGCCTATGACAGGTGTAATGGGCAACATTGGATTCGAGAATGCATGTTAGATTCTTTAAATCCACAAACGTTGGAGCAAGTAAACTATGTGATGAATCAAGGAAGGAAGAACTACCCGTATTCTAACTCTTATGATAATAGGTTGAGGAATCATCCCAATCTTTCTTTTGGGAATCCAAATAACCCTTTGAACACACCACCAAGTTTTCTGCCTCAAGAGAAAAAGTCTCATGATCATCTCCTTATTACCCTCTCTAAATCTCACATGGACTTCATGAACAAAACTCAAGAAAACAACAAAATCCAACAAGTTGCGATAAGGAACTTGGAGATTCAATTAGGACAGTTTGCAAACATGATGGCCTCCCGACCCCAAGGTACCCGACCCCAAGGTACGTTACCTAGCAATACTGAAAAAAATCCTAAAGAACATGTATAAACTATCACCTTAAGGAGTGGCAAACAGTTGGAGGATCCACCCAGGATGGAGAATGAGAAGAAAGAGTAGAAAAAGGTTCCCATCATTGACTTAGAAGAGAAAGAGGCAGTAAAATCCTATGTTTCACCTATTCCTTTTCCACAAGGGTTAAAGAAAACATAAGATGACAAGAGTTTCCTCAACAAGAGTTTCCTCAAGTTTCTTGATGTCTTCAAAAAGCTTCAAATCAACATCCCTTTTGCTGAAGCCCTTGCCCAAATGCCCAGTTATGCAAAGTTCCTAAAGGAGATCCTGAGCAAGAAAAGTAAGATTGATGATCAAGGAACGGTAATGTTGACAGAGGAGTGTAGTGCAATCATTCATAATAAATTGCCTCCAAAATTAAAAGATCTAGGAAGTTTTTCTATCCCTTGTAATATTGAACATCTTGATTTTGAAAAAGCTTTAGCAAATTTAGGTGCTATCATTAATCTTATGTCTTATGAAGTTTTTAAGATGCTAGGGATGGGAGAGCTGAAACCAACAAGGATGTCTCTACAATTGGCAGATCGATCAATCAATTGGCAGATCGATCAATCAAATACCCAAGAGGAATTGTAGAAGATCTGCTCGTTAAGGTAGGTAAATTTATCTTTCCTGTTGATTTTGTTATTCTTGGCATTGATGAAGATAGAGAAGGATCCTTAATCCTTGGAAGACCCTTTCTTGCAACTGCAAGAGCATTGATTGATGTGTGTATGAAGGTAAATTAATCTTGAGGGTAGGTCAAGAGGAGGTTGTTTTTTATGTTCTTAAATCTTGTAAACTTCCCATGGATTATAATGAGTGTTTTAGGATTGATGTTGTTGATGAATGTGTAAAGGACACTTTGCATATTAAAGATAAAGATGACATTAAGAATCAAAGTATCATAGATTAGAAAGAAGTGAATCACCAAAGCAAGAATTAAAACAACTTCTATCTCATTTAAAACATGAATTCTTAGGTGAGAATAACTCTTTCCCTGTTATTATTTCTTCTCACTTACACTTGATCAAGAGGAAAGGCTATTGCAGGTTCTACGAAAACATAAGAAAGCCCTAGGATGGTCAATTTCAGATTTGTAGGGAATAAGTCCAAGTGTGTACATGCATAACATCTTGATGGAGGAAGACTACAAACCTTCAATTGAGCATCAAAGAAGATTGAACCTAAACATGAAAGAGATAGTCAAAGCTGAGATCATAAAACTTTTGGATGCTAGCATTATCTATCCAATTTCCGATAGCAGTTGGGTAAGTCCCGTTCAAGTTTTCCCAAAGAAAGGAGGTATGACAGTTATTTCTAACAAAAATAATGAGTTAATTCCTACTTGAACTGTCACAGGTTGGCGTGTGTGTATTGATTATAGAAAATTGAACAAAGCAAAATTGAACAAAGCAACATGAAAAGATCACTTTCCTTTACCTTCTATTGATCAAATGCTTGAGAGACTTGTAGGTTACCCCTACTATTGCTTTTTAGATGGTTATTCAGGGTATTTTCAAATACCTATTGCTCCTGAGGATCAAGAGAAGAACACTTTCACTTGCCCTTATGGTACTTTTGCTTATAGGAGAATGCCTTTTGGGTTGTGCAATGCTCCTGCGACTTTTCAAAGGTGCATGATGTCCATTACATGGCTTGAGAAGTTCATTTGAAATATTATGGATGATTGGTTTCTTGTGTTTGGTTCTTTTCCTTTGATTCTTGTCTTTTAAACCCTCTCTTTTAGTAATTGCAGCAATGTGAGCGACACTAACCCTTGTTTTGAATTGGGAAAATGTCATTTTTATGGTTTAATGAAGTTTATTGTTTTAGGGCATAAATCTTCACAAAAAGGAATTGAAGTGGACAAAGCCAATTGAAGTGGACAAAGCCAAGATAGAGGTAACTGAAAAGCTACCACCTCCAAATTCAGTAAAAGGAGTAAGAAGTTTTCTTGGCCATGCAGGATTGTATAGGAGATTTATCAAGGATTTCTCCAAAATCACAAAATCTCTTTATAATTTATTAGTTAAGGATGTTCCTTTTGATTTTGACAAACAGTGTTTGAATGCTTTTAATAGGTTGAAGAAAGAATTGATTTCAACGCCTATCATTGCTACACTAGATTGGATTCTTCCTTTTGAATTTACGTGCGATGCTGGTGATCATGCTATAGGAGTTTTTCTTGGGCAAAGAAAGGAAAAGAAGTTGAATGTCATTTATTATGCTAGTCGCACATTGAATGATGCATAACTAAATTACGCTACCACTGAAAAAGAACTTCTAGCTATTGTTTTTGCTTTTGATAAATTTAGAGCATATTTGATTGGACCTAAGACAATAGTTTACACTGATCACTCAGAGAGCATATTTGATTGGACCTAAGACAATAGTTTACACTGATCACTCAGCTATTAAATATTTGTTAGAAAAGAAAAATGCAAAGCCTAGATTAATTCGTTGGTTTCTTATTTTGCAGGAGTTTTATTTGGAGATTCGTGATAAAAAGGGAACCGAGAACCTTGTAGCTGATCACTCATCCAGGCTTGAGTTAGGGGAGAAAAGCAGATAGAATTGCAAATCAATGAAGACTTCCCCCATGAACATCTTCTTCTTCTAGCAAATACACGAGCTCCATGGTATGCCTACATAGTTAACTACCTTGCTTGTAAGATTACTCCTCACAGTCTTTCTTATCAACAAAAGAAAAAAAATTTTCATGATATTAAATATTACTATTGGGAGGAGCCTTTCTTGTTCAACTATTGTAGTGACACTTTTTTCGACGATGTATATCGGAAGAGAAAATGAAAGTGTACTTCGATTTTGTCATTCAATAGAATGTGGAGGACACTTTGGAGCAAGCAAGACGGCAGCACGTATTTTAGAAAGCGGTTTGACGGCAGCTCGATGACGCTCTTTGGGCCTATAAAATGACATTTAAAACACCAATTGGTATGTCTCCGTATCGAATGGTTTATGGTAAGGCTTGTCACCTACCTGTTGAGTTAGAACACAAGGCATATTGGGTAATCGTCACCTACCTGTTGAGTTAGAACACAAGGCATATTGGGTAATCTAGTTTCTTAACTTTAATGTTAAGGAGGTTGGTCAAAAAAGGTTGCTTCAATTGAATATCATGGATGAAATGAGACTCCATGCTTATGAGAATGCCAAAATCTATAAAGACTGCACCAAACAGTGGCATGATAAGCATATTATCCTAAGGAATCTAAAGGCAGGCCAACAGGTATTACTCTATAACTCTAGACTCTGTCTTTTCCAGGTAAATTGCGATCTAGGTGGTCTGGACCATTCACAATCAAGGAAATTTTTCCACATGGAGCAATTGAAATAGTGGATGGAAACCGGAGTTTCAAGGTTAATTCTCAACGGTTAAAAGTTTACCAAAGTGGAGACTTCGATCCAGTCAAAACCGTTATAAGCATTGCTTAATTTTGCCTAAATGGGGTCTAGTGTGTCGAGCTTAACGACGTTAAACAAAAGCGCTTGTGGGAGACAACCCGTATTCCTTTCCTTAACTTTCTTATTTTGGTTTATTTTCGTTATTTCTTTTTATCATTATTCCCAAAATTTTTTAAATCATGCCTGCTCTTCTGTGTTTAGTTAAGTTATTTTAGGTACAAGTTAAGACAATAGGGTTTAGTCTGCCCTGATCGTGCTAATCAGCACGCCCGTGCTTCAAGAGTGTAGATTGGTCTTACAGGTCAGACCCTAGCACGTCCTTGCTGTGATCATCAGCACGCCCTTACTAGGTAATACAGAATTTACTCCAGTAGGTCAGACACGCACACGCCCAAGCCGTGCCAAATAGCACACCCGTGCTCCAAAAAGGTGTAAATCAGTCTTGCAGGTCAAAGGCTAGCAAACCCTTGCCGTGCCAATCAGCACGCCCATGCCAGGTAAGACAAAATTTGGTCTTGCAGGACAGAGGGTCGCAAGATTGAGCTTTACCAAATAGCACGCCCGTGTGTGAACCCCTCCCCAAAATGTCATGGGCATGTGAATGCATGTGACTAAAGGAAGAAATGCACGTGAATGTATGAGTCGCCACCTTGTTTAGTCGCCACCTTGTTTAATTGTTTTAGGGTAAACTAGGAAAAAACCCTAAGTGACTCCAATTTTAATTAACCTAGTTTACTAGATTAATTATCCCAATGTCTAAGGCATGGTATGAAAACCCGAGATGGATCCCGAAGACTAATGTCAATGTGGTAAACTAACCCAAAATGGAATGAATGTTTGCTTTGCAAGGAAGATTGAAGTAACTTGGACCAAAATGAAATTGTTTTGAATGAATTCGACTTGCCACTCGGGTGTGAAATCCCGAAGTGCCTACGTACTTCGTTGAATGGAGATCAAAGTTCAACGTTAGTTCGATAGGCCATTCTTTGAAGGGGCTTTGAATGGGATGGCTTTAATGGATGAGTTGTGTATGCTTTGTGCATTTTTGTTTTAGGCTTCTGCCAAAGATTGATTGTTTTAGGCATTTGGTTTGCCAAAATGTTGATTGGGCCATTTTATGCAAGAATTGACTGATTTAAGGCTTTGTTAGCCAAAGATTGATTTTAGGCAAATTTGATTGCCAAAATGATTGATTTTAGGCGCCTTGTCGCCAAAAATGATTGATTTGTTAAGGCTTTTAGTCCCAAAAGATTGGTTAGGCGGATTTGTCCGCCAAATGATTAAGGGCATTTTTGTGCCCAAAGGTGTTTTGTTGGGCGATTTTGTCGCCAAAATGATTAAGCAATTTATTGCCAAAAAATTGATTGATTTGAGGCTCTTTAGCCAAAAAGTTTTGATTTAGCAATTTGTTTGCCAAAAGTTGATTTGAGGGTTTTTGACGCCCCAAAAATTGACTTTAGGCTTTTAAGCCGAAAAGCAGTTGATTTAGGGGCCAATTTTGCCAAAAAGTTTGATTCGGGCGATTTGTCGCCAGAAGTTGCCTTGATTTTTAATGGCATTGTGCCAAAAATGAATTGATTTTAGGGCGCCGTTGTCGCCCGCAAATGATTGATTTTTAAGGCTTTAAGCCAAAAGATTGATTAGTTTTAAGCATTTTTGCCAAAGCTTTTGATTCAAGCGAATTTGTCGCTATGAAAAAAAAGAGATTAATTCTCACTTGTAGGGTTATAGGCAATTTGTTTGCCTAAAGTGATTAATTAAAGGCTTTTAGCCAAAATATTGCTTTAAGCGATTTGTCGCTATAAAAAAGAATCAATTGTCACTTATAGGCAATTTGTTTGCCTAAAGTGATTAATTAAATTGAAATATAGGCAATTAATTGCCATAAAAAGAAAAAGTGTTTAATCAGGGCCTTTAAGTCACAATTATTGATTAATTAGACTTAGGCCAAAAAACTGTTCGAAATAAGGCTCTTTCACCATAGTTATTGATTAACTAGGCTTTTAGCCAATATCGTCGAATTTAAGCTTTAATAAGCCAAAAACTGGTTTCGAAATAAAGGCAATTTCCACCATAGTTATTGAGTTAACTAGGCTTTTAGCCAGTATTGTCGAATTTTAGGCTTTAATACCACGATTTATCGATTAAAACCGTGCATCTAAGCTTAATTTTTATTAATTGAGGCAATTTGTTCTGCCTAGTGGATTGATATGAATGCATTTATGCAGTTATAGAATTTAGGAGGAGTTAGAATAAGAGCATGCCATGAAGTCCGCTAAAATTAAATTAGATAGAGTTTAGCATTGTGTACCTTGGATTTTAGTCGACGGGCAAACTTCTTAACTCCAGGTTAGGCTCCTCGTTGAAGGGAAATTAATTAATTTAAATTTTAATTTTAATGACCCAAATATCAAAACAAAGAAAGCAACAAATCTAGCTTAAATGCACAGAAAACAGTTTAAACAGGAAATTCGCAAGAAGCGAGAGGGAGAAGGAGCGTTCCGTCACACAGGAACTGAGTCAGGAAAAACAGGAGGCCCGAGGCCTGTATTTTATTAGGGCGCAAAACGGACTGTTTCGGTGGCCGGGTCGCCGGCCCGGCGCCGGGCCGCCGGATGGTTACCGCCCCGGCTCGGCGGCCCGCCGGCGGCCGGGCGCCAAAGTCTCGGCCGGGCCCTTCCGGCGGTCGGGCTGCCGGGTTTCGGGCGGCGCCGCCCGCGGCCGGGCGCCGGTCCGTCGGCGGCCTGGCCCGGCGGCTGGGCCGCGGGATTAGGCCGCCGGAGTCGGTTGGCCTTCCGGCGGCTTGGGGCCTGCCGACTCGGCGGCCTTTTCCGCAAGCAGAGCCGCCGGTCCTTCGGGGGCTGGGCGCCGGGCTCGGCGGCCTCGGCGGGCTGGGCCGCCGGGTCGGCGGCTGGCTCCGGTGGCTGAGCCACCGGGGCAGGCAAGTTCACTCCGGGGGCTTTTCCGGGAGTTCCGAACCTCCAAAAAATATTCCTAGACCAGTTCCGTGATCCTCGTAATTTTTCGGACGTTTCAAGTACCATATTGGCATATTTCCGGTGAACTTTCTGAAAGGCCTCCAGTCCGGCCGGACTGTTCGCAGTCCAGAAGAAAATAGGCTTTTGAGCCTCAAAATTTGAGTGTTCACAAACGCGAGGTTTAGGCTAGATCCACCGTCAAACTTAACACCAGTACCGAAGGATAGCGGCTACCGCCGCCTTTAAGGGCGGCCGCCACCGCCCGCGGCCGGGCGGCCGCCACCGCCGCGGCCGGGAAAATCGGCTTTTCGAGTCTCAAAATTTGAGTATTCACACCGTGCTTCTTGGAGATAACACTCTTAGCCTGTGCTCGCCATGGCATGCCCGTGTCAGTCAGTGCCTCAAGGAATCAGGCGTCAGCACGCCCTGACTGTGATACGTAGCACGCCCGTGCTATGTTTAGATTTGCGCCTTTAAAGAGCGCCTTTTCGGTTACCGAGCAACCTCCCTATTTAAATCGCACGCCCTAGCCGCTTCTCTTCAAAGCACGCCCTAGCCGTTTCTCTTCAAAGCACAAACCTCTCCTTTTCTTCTTCTTCATCTCTCTCTTTTCTCTTAACCAAAACCCATTTTTCTTCTCTTTTCTTTTTCTTTCACCATGCATCCCAGATATAAACGAAGCCTATCTACTGCTTTAGTGGCTACAAGAATACGATCAACCATTCCTCCTCCTATGGCCCCTGCTCCTCTTCTTGCAGTAACTACTCCTCCTCCATTTGAGTTTGGCTCCCTGAAACAACAAGAAAGGTACAATAAACTCTCTCTTCGCCCTATTTTACCCAATCATTTTATTGATGAATCTGCTTTGGCATAAGTAGGGCTTAGAGATGCAATATTAGAGCCTCTTAAACGCATTGGGTGGGAGCAGTTTATTACCATGAAAGACCTTGTTTATGCTCCCATGACCTTAGAATTTCTAAGTTCATATTCTACTCTTATTTGTCTTTTGCCTGTTGATTTCCCTAGCATAATTAAATTCAGGCTTTTTGGGAGAAATTATGAACTTTCAATGAACAAAGTTAGTCATATCCTTGGGTTCCCCACTGAAAATGCCCTTAACCAAATACCTAAGGATTTTTGAGATCGAACCACATGGACAATACCGACTAGAGAGAATAACTATAATCCTAGGTTGTCAAAAGCGTCGAAATTGAGAAACCCAACCTTTAGTTATATTCATAAATTCTTAGCCAACAATATTTTTAGGAGAAGCGAGAGTGATGGAGTGTTGAGTCGAAATGAATTATACTTTATATGGGCGATAGATCAGGGGATATTGCTAAATGTTGGCTATTGGTTATGCCAATGATGGGCTAGGATTGCTAGGGCCGACAAGGGAGCTATCATGATGGGATGTTTTGTGACCTGAATTGCATTTTATTTGAGAGTTTGGAACCCTGCTCAGCCAGTTTATGATAGTGCGGGAGGAGGTAAGGGCACTAGACTTAACTTAGATGTCATGGTGCATATGAAGTTGGTAGAGAAGATAGGGGATTCGTTTCGTATTGTGGGATCTCGAGAGGAGAGTTCTGATGATGAGGAGGCCGAGGATACTGGTGACAGTAATTTGGAGGAGGATAATCCGAATCCTTTCCCTGGTTTTGGGACTTCTTCTGGTGCAAGTGCTTCTGGAGCTGGTCCTTCTTTTCAAGGAGCATCTTACTTGTCCAACGATGAAGTTCTTGCATGTATGATGTCCCGAATGGACATGTTTGATACTCGCCTCAATGGAATGGAGTCCATGATTGCTGACCATTTCCAGTCATTAGAGATTATGCATGGGAGCCTCGACTCTCGTATAGACACCACGCAAGGACAATATCAAGAAATTAGTAGCCAACTCCAAACTGTGACTCAATTGCTGCAGCCACATCCACTCCACCACCTGAAGATTGATTATTTTTTTGTTCTTTTTCGTTTGCTTTCTATTTTTATTTTTGTTCCTTTCATTTATGTGTATTAAGTATTTTGGATATTATATTTTCTTGATTTTAGTGCTTTCTTTTTCATAGCTTTGATAATTTCCAACACCCGGCTCTGTTTTCCCCCGGAGAAAAATCGTTGTTTTTATTTTTGGTTTTGGTGTTTGTTTTTGAAAAGTGGCGACAAAACCTTTGGATATACGGTGCCGATAAATCGGTCTTAATAAATCATTTTAGTCGCCACCCATATTTCGGCATATGGGACCGTTTGATTTTTTATTTTGTAAATAGTGATCCATTTTAAACCCCATGTTTAATTTCAGAGGCCCTTTTATTTTGGAAAAACTGGTCAGAGCGTACCAAGTACGATTCTAGGTAAGGAATTGGGTACGTCGGCCCTTTGGAAGCCCGACGCCCAGATACCGGCCTGCTTTTAACCTCTTACGATTCCAATTTAGACTTTATTTTAGAAAAAAGAAAACGATTGATTTAAAACCCAACCCGAATAAATCGAACCGGAGTTTCCTGATGTGGAAAATTATTAATCCGTCCCATTAATTTCAATCCATTGCATTCATCACAAGATAAAGCAATCATTTCACCATCCATCTATAAGCACATATTAAATAAAATAAAAGGACCCGCTCTTTGCCATTTTTTTTTTTTTATGGTTTAAAGGCGGGCCACACAAACCGAATTTGATAATATGAATAAATAATAAACAAAAGAAGAAATAGAGTCCCTAAAACCTCATAATCATGTAATAATTAGTCGATTTTGATTTGATTAAATCTTTAATTTGCCCATGTTTGATCATTTACTGAAATTTAGGAAACAGTTGCGTCACGCGGGTGTTTCCAGTAAGGACAGCCCGCGTGAGCGCAGGCTCCCCTTATCATATTACTGGAAATAGTACAGTGCGCCACGCAGCTGGTTCTAACGAAGAACATCAGTCGCGTGACGGGCAACTCTGCAGCTGCGTGACGGAACTAATTCGTGACTATTGAAATCTTAATTTTATTGATTAATCATCCAAAATATCACATTAAATATAAAAAATACCTGGTTATGGCGAATAGCCTGCGTCACGCAGGTGGTCAGTTTTGAATCAAAGACTGTTTGGACATGAACAGTTCGCGTTCACGCAGTAGGAGCCTGCGTGAAACGCGGCTGCTCTCTGGTGCCGCGAGACTACCAGGTTCCAAACTAACTCCTTTTTTACGTATCTTGTTTATCAACAGAGGTTTAACACAATTCAGAAAGCCACTCAGAGATGGGCAAAATGTAGTTAATCAAAAGCCAAACTAACTAAAATACTAAGAAAAGTGGAGACTTTCACAAATAGTAGTAACTTAAAAAACTGCCCAAAAAGAATTGGTTTAGATGATTACCTAACCCTCAGATTTGAGGATTGCATACGATATGGTTGATCTAGGATGAAGCTTCAGCGATCCATGAAATGTTCAAGGTGCCTCATCTTAATAATAGAAACCTTTGCTCTCTTTTTTTTTTTATCTTTTTTCCTCTTTTGTATGTGCGCGTTTGTTATATGTTGGAAGGCTTTCAATCTATGGTTGTCCTAAGTGGCTTGAGTGCTTCCTCATTTTAGAGTTATCTCTACTTGGAGTCCTTTTGAAGGAAAAACCCTAGCCTTGCTAATTCGTTTTCTTTTTTAGTCTAAAAAGGCTTAGTCTTTTTGAGAGAAATGAGAAAAAGTTCGCAAAAAGTCCCGTTTTTTGCTCGTGTAATGTAGTATTTATGATGGCTAGGGCACAACAGGCATGTTGCGTCAAACGCGGGTAATGACTGCGTGACCGACCCGCAAACCTGCCGTTACGCGACTTACTTTTCGTACAGTTGCCGCGTATTCCATACAAAAGTGCAGACCGTTCACGGGCGCGCGCCAAGGGTGTCAGCCCTGTAGAGCTGCGTGACGCAACTAAGAAGTGCCGTCACGCAGGTATTACTTCGCTGACGTAGCCCTACAGGGTAAGACTCCTTTGGGGCGGTTTGATTCAATTTTTGAATTCAGGCACTTCTGGTTATTGTGAACCGTCATCCTTGTCCTCATATCACATTCATTGGGTTTAGATGTGGAGGCATAAAACTACCGTCAACAGTTGCCCCCCCCCCCACTTTATCCATTAATTGTAATAAAACGATTAATGTTAAAGTGGTCTTTGACTGCGCTCTTCTTTCAGGCAATCCTCTCAAAACTCGGTTTCGCTGGTTGAAAAAAGATGCCTGAGTCAATCCATCTGGCGACCTCCTAGAGATCGGTTTGGATTTAGCTTTGTTGGCTTCCAATGTAAATCTGAAGAGGATCTTCGAAGCTCGTTTGATCGGCCCGAAAAACGTTGATTTGAATGACAAAGTCTTAGAAGCTTCGGTTGATCGGCTTGAAGAACTTTGATTCTGGCCCACCTACTCAGCTCGGTTTTGAATCGGCTTTGTCGGCTCCAGTTCGGTTTTGACAAAAGGCATCTTTCGAGGCTCGGTTGATCTGCACCGAAAGATCATTGGTTTGATAACAAAGTCTTAAACAGCTCTGTTTGATTCGGCCTTGAAGGACTTTGATCTGGCGCACACTACTCAGCTCGGTTGAATCGGCTTGTCGCTCCAGTTTCGGCTTTTGAAAAAGGCGATCTTGCGAGGCTCAGTTTGATCGGCTCGAGAGATATTGTTTAACCTGGTCCAACTTTCGCATACTCAGACATCATTGACTGGGGGAAGAAGAGATTACAAAACACTTCGCAATACACCATCACTGTTTGGCAAATTGTCTGACTAGCTTTCGCAATGCAACCATCACTATCAAGTAGGACCTATCGACTTCGAAAAACCATTACGGTTGGCCCTGTAAAGAAGATTGTTTCCAGCAAGACAAAGAAGAGCAATGTCCGTGTACAAAAGACCTCGCTTTCTGTTAGAATGGTATTGGAGACATCAACATGTTTCCCATGCATAAAATTTCTTATTAATGGCAAAAGGTCCATACTTTTGCCCCCAGTCTCGGAATCCCCAGCCTAGAACCATAAAGTATCTAACTTTTTAAAAACGCGTTATTATTATTTTTGTGAAAAATTTTACCAAAAATTTTGGCAGGTAAAGATACAAAAGCTGTTTGCCTGTAATTTTTCAAAGTATATCCTGTTATGATATAGTATTAAAAGGGAACTTACCTGAGGGTAATCTGGAAAAATTGATTGCTCCTGAACCCCGGTGGGTGAGGTTGATGAAAGTTGTAGCCGTATATGAGCCGTACATCGACCGTTCATGTCGTCGGAATGGGCCGCGTGTAGCTTTTGAATGGGCCGTGTGGGGCCCTGTAGGGCTCGAAAAGGGATAATCTAGCCCAAGTGGCTTCTTGTTGGCCGGTTGAAGGGCTTTGGCCCAGGCTGGTTTAACTATAAGTAAACTGTCTTGTCTCAAATCGATTCAATTTCACTTATTCACGAACCCTAAAGGCGATTGGAAATTCTCCTGCTGATACCAATTCAGAACTGATAAAGATGTCTCAAAATCGTCAGAAATCCCTGCTTCTTCTTATACTCGAGATGGAGTGTTCTTCGGGGCCCTGCCCGATATTCCTACGTTCGACGGTGAGCTGGTGCCGGTGGCCCGGAACCCGCCTGACTCCCGGGACGCCGACCATTGCGCTCCTTCCGTTGCCGGGTGTTGGAGTTTCTAGTCCCGGTACGAACGAGTCAAGGATGTGGTGGGCTTTTCTGATCCGAGGTTAAGAGTACAAAATTTCTTTCAATTTTCTGTTTTTACTTGCTTTTTGATTCCGTAATGTAGCAATAGGGAACTATTTTTTTAACTGTTTAACGCTTCTCGGCGTCCGCCATCACGCAGGTAGGAGTGCGTGGCGCGGCTGTTCTGCCATGAACAGTTGCGTGACGGCAGCTGTTCTGTGGGAACAGTTGCGTGACGCGGCTGTTCGAGACGCCAGAAACCCTAGCTTTGCCTTGAAACTTAGGATCAGCTTCTGTTTGACTGGCGTTTTAGACCTGAATTTGTTTTAACTTTTGATTGTTGATAACTCTGGACGATTTGATTTTGCCCTGTAATTGGACCAAAATACAAACAAAACGTAGTGAAACAAAGTTAAGAATAAATCTGCTGCATACCTTCGACAGTTGCGCCACAGCGCAGCTGTTCCTAAGGAAGAACAGTTGCGTGACGCGGACTGTTCGTTCAATGAATGAGGGCCTCGAACAGTGTGTGTGACGCATGCTAGAGAGGTGCGTGGCGGCGAGTCTTTGTGGTCGCGTGAGCATCCGTTCTTGGGGCACAATATATTTGAACATTGTGTGACGCGGCTGTAGAGTGGCGTGACGCAAGTGCTGAGATGCGCTACCAGCTGTGCTCTGATTGCGCTACTTGGGTAAACTGCGTGGGCAACGAGCTCTGTAGA
>NW_023591416.1:3146628-3165150 GCF_014843425.1 Jatropha curcas | reverse complement strand
ATTGACCTTAGATTATCGCAACTTTGTCAGCTTATGAAGAGACAACATAACCAAATACAGTTCATAACTACTGCACAAAAGTGATTTAATAATCCAACTCCACCAAATTGCTCCTTCACAATACCAGATGTAATTGTACCGATTTGACGCCTCTTTAGAAGAGTCTCTCCTTCTATGTCGAGAGAACTTCGCTGAACGTGTCTATGTAATAAAATGCTTCCTGTCTAGTAACATCGTGTGTTTTTGCTCGAAGAGTGTAACGTTCCTGATACAGAACGCCTGTTTCTGATCAATGCGGAGAATAGTAGCTTGGTGCATCGAGAGTAATTATGTTATTTCTAAACGACTGTGAATCTAGACATTCTTTTCATATATGCATATGAATTAATATGTTAATATGGTGCATTTCAATTAAACATTAAAGCATTAGTTAATTACTGTTTTGTTTAAATATTATGCATTTATTAGCATAAACATGCCGTCGACTAATGGGATTTGTCGCTCTATCTCCACATTTGAGGCTAACAGGAAGATTCTGATATTGTCCGCGTCTTGTTCGCGTTTGTTGACCCAGTCCTACATTCTCTTTAGGAGTCGATTTATCGACTTTTCTTAATCGTGCTTTAATTTAGAGGTCTCTGTTATTCTCTATAGTGTAGGTAATCAGACTTTTCTTCCTTATATGTATGTCGAATTTACTAGGAATAGGTTTCCGTAGGTTTTCATCATGTAAATGTTCAATTGTGGCTTTTCTGGCGTTACTTTATGAAAGGTATCCGAACAATTACTATGCCTATATTTATATTTTTTCTATTTGTGGAGAGGATTAGTTTGCATGAATTTAGGTCGGCTCACAAAAAATTGATTTCCAATAAAACTATTAATAGATCTAGCTCTTCATGTAAATTCTCTTTTATATCAAATCTATACATTAATAATTTCTAGTCGTAGTAAATTAAGAAATAAATGAGGAAATTATTTAGTGGAGTTATTTCACATTTTTTTACATATTGGTTGGGTCTAATTTAGAAAGTAAGAGAGAGATGTAATTATTTATAGTAGTCGAATATAATTGCTAATGAAGAGCTATTAGGTGATAGAGGCATTACTCACTTGTAGACTACTTGAATTTAGCACACATTTGGCATAATTAGGTCAGAGTGCACTAATTCTGGCTCCTAGTGCACCCGTGTAAAGTTAACAACGATGCAGACTAAAGACACTTTTGGATATGTATCTATCTATCCTTCTATTCTCGTCTACCTCTATGGATCCTAGTCTTCTTCAACCGCCATTTCCATCTTCTTCCTTTTCTTCTTTTCAGTTTCTTCACATATATTACTTAACCAGATGGTGCTCACGAAATTTCCACCCCGGAAAATTACTTATCTAGTTGAAAGAACCATCAAAGAAATAAAGGAAAATAAAATCTCTCTTTATATGAATTTCAAGTATAAGTACTAATAGTTGAGATTGTGGATTCATGACATAGTCTCCCAAACGAGAAAGTGAATTACTAGTTGGGTGAAAAACAGCAAGCAGTAAAATAAGAACAGTCTTTATACCATTTACGGTTTTTGAGTGAATATATGAATATGGAATCTGTTGTTATCACATACGAATTACGGTTTAGACGCATGTTATAAGAGTTTTCAGTGATCATTAATAATGATCCAAACTCATTTGTCTTGTCAAGTTTTGCTTTAAATGTTGAGATTTCTCTATAACTTGAAAGAAGGAGGTTGAGGAATACTCACGCCAATCTCAAACGGTAAAGAGAAAGCCAAGGGAGTAAGGCTTTCCAAGCTTTATTCAAAGCTTGTTAATTAATTAATAGTGGCAATAAACTTCTTCACTAATGATTATAAAAGTTTGGATATTTCACTATGCCGTTTTAATAAGGAGTAATTATCTTGATATTTATATCTCTGTAGGAGTAAACAGTTATGAGTTTGTTTGTTATGAATCTAGTCAGATTTGGTTAATGGATTTATATATGTTTTCTCAGCATAGGGATTCGGCCAGCATGTCTATTTTCTGACCCTCTCGCTCTCTTATATTACTTCTCATTTGTTTCTAACTTCTCATAAACGTTGTGAGGCCACTATTTTTTCTTAATTTTTCCTGACATACATACATCTATCTCCTTTATGTCTATATTTCGAATTATGAGCTGTGTTAAAGACCAAATCCTTATGATTTAAATACAACCAAAACCTTTACTTGGGGTTGCGCCCTGATCTCAAATGCCTGGTCGTCCCATTATACCTGTATATATGGCCTAAATATTTCACATTTGTGATCACATCTTTGACCCCAACTATTGGATTGATCAAAGTAAATTGCCTTATGCAACAATATCATGCATTCTTCATAACAGCTATGTAGTCTTGGCATACTCATCTTATAGTTCCACACTGTATCATTCCTCGGGATGGTATGCTATGTCTAATTTATTTGGGTGAGTGATTTACACAGTATAAGTCTCAGGCAGTGGCATACATAGTCATGTATTGGAGGACATTCTTTATCTGATATTCAGATAGTCCGTCAATATTCCATTCAACTATAGAGGTTCCATCATACTGAACATAATTAAATGTATCTGCTTCATATTGCATATTCACTGGAGATGGCCTTGGATAATAGGGTTTGATTTCTACCGTTCCTCTTGGTTTTGGATAAGAGATTTTATTGATGGTATTAGCTTCCTTTTGAAGCATTTGTTCTAAATTGATTAAGTGCTCAGGTTCTTTAACACTTTCTTCGTCAGATGACTCTTTATCTGATTTTGTTTTTATTGTAAGAGGAGCTATAGACTTCTGTTTCTTTTCAACATCTAACTTAGCTAACCTCTTAGTGATTTCGTCTATTAAATCACTATTATCATTTTTTGAGAGATTTAATTCAAAAGGTGCTCCCATAGGTTTAAAGAGAACTTTGTCGTCATGACCGGCTATTTTGGACGAGCTTTCTTTTGGCGTAGTGCCTATAACTTTCAGTTGACTAACTTGTCCTTCTATTCTTGTAAGTTGCTCTCCAACAGTTGCCAGATGTAAATTTGTAAAATTTTGTTGGCGAGAAAAACTAGATGTACTCTCCTCGGGGGAAAAAGGCGAACATTCGATGGAAGAATGTTCAAGAGGATAAGATATCTGTTGTAAAGGAGGGTGGATGCTTTGTAATGGGCCATGGGAGGTATGGAAAATGTTATAGGCAGAATTGAGGCCAGCAAGAAAATGTTCATTGGTGAAAGTGGGGAAAGGTTTGCGTTGGAGTTTAAACATATGTTGAAGAAAAGTACTAAAGTCTTTAGTACCGTTTACAGTTTGATATATTTTATATTTCTTGAGCCAATAGGCTTGTTATGTGTCACTTAAATAAATATGGAACCACTTATCAAAAGGAGATATGTCTTGATCGAGAACCATAATTTTAAAGGGGTGAGATTTAACACTTTCTTTATCATAGCCCATATCTGACGGTGTTGGGCTTTTGATTTCATATGTGGGCTGAACTATATTTTCGTCAGTTCTATTGAGCCCATTTATGGAATTGGACCTACGAAGTGGTTCAACTGAAGAGGTAGATGTTCGAGGTGGTATTGGGTAGGATTCTGTTGGGCTAGGAAGGCCGGTAAAAGATCTTCTTGAGCCCAATTTCACGGTTCTATTTCTTGAGAATCGTATTCCTGTTGGGTTAGGAAGGCCGGTAAAACAGATCTTCTTGAAAAGAGCCCAATTTCAAGGTTCATAAAAATTTCTTGAGAATCGTTAGGAAGGCCGGTAAAAGATCTTCTTGAGCCCAATTTCACGGTTCTATTTCTTGAGAATCGTAAGGTTACTGATCCTTCTGGTAATTCTTCTACTGAATCTATTTCATAAGATTCAGATTTTTGGGGTTGAATTACGTCTTCTAACAGCCAGTTTTCAGGTAATTTGACCTGATCCCATTGAACGGCTTTAAGTACTACTAAATTGCCTTTAGACAAATTTGTCACGAATAATGTTGTCATTCCTTTAGGCATCATTAATTTAGTAGTATCTTCTCGTAAATTAGGCAGGACAGTATTCATAGCCTTATAATGTATGCGGTAAATTAAAATGATATTTTCAGATCCTGGTAACATATCATAACCGGAACTTTGAATGTCAAGAGATAAAGCTTTCATTACATGAGGACCACTAAGAGACAAAGTAAAGTTTGGATAACAGGAAAAATATATAGGCCCATCGCATAGTGATGATTCCACTACTCCCAATAATGAGTCATGGAATTTATTATGTCTCTATCTCTTAAACACACAATTGCAGCAGTATTTAGGCCTAATCAAGTAGCTGGTTTCAATGCTACTTGAACCATTCCTATATGCAAAAAATTATATTTTTCTAATGCCAATTACTCAAGAACATAGTAATATGGCGCCTCATGAAGTTGCAAAATTTTATACGAAGAATCATTTTGCTCATCCCTATTTGCATAAAGATTATCTCTTTTATCAGGCGATTCTGGAAGCCACTGGTTCTGTCATCTTCTCCCCTGTGGTAAGAGGAGAAGGAGAATGGGCATATAGTAAATTCATAATTAAACGCGTATTCTCCCAAGAAGACTGGGGCACAGACCTTTTTCAAATTAAAGAATTGCACCAATGTCATCCCAGGTATTTTAACTATTTTGACTATATGGATGCATGGAGTGGTGCTCTTTGTTATGATAACCGCCAAAGAAAATTTAGCTGGTTCATAGCCTTTAATTTGGCTAAAGAAGAATGGGACTTTCCTCTGTGGTTCCAAGAATGGTTTTACAATTGGGGAGATGGTTCCAGAGAATGGTTATTACAATTGGAAGGACTTAATTCCCTATTGTACATGCCGGATAAAAATTGATACAATTTATCGAACAGTTCTGCGAGCATGAAATCGAACTGCTTTAAAAATCCAGACTTACTTTTACAGTCGCCTATAAAAATTTCATGGATTAATTAAATGGGATTATCAAATTGCTTTGGTAAAGAAGCAATTAAAATGGGAAGAATCTAAAGGTTGAGATCCCATGGTTAGCTCGGCCGAAATATACTTTTACGATGGTGGGCATAAAAAAATGGCAATTCTTTAACCCACCATTCCGTCTATGTTGCTAAAGGACTTTTAGATTTTTGCTAAAAAACACAGTCCTATGAAAATCATGTTCTGAAGTTAACCTCACCATTAATTTATCTGCAATTATTAAAAAGGACATTTTTCATAATGTTTCCCTAAAGAAGAGATAAAGAAACAAATTATTTCAAACTCTGGATTTGATGATCTAGCCCACCAAGTAAGAAGGTAAAAGAAAGGCTGAATACTTCACAGATCAAGGCATAAGAGCGTACAGAAGATATGATTCTTCTGACAGTGACAAGAATTCATGAATGACGTGTAATTGTCGGACAGTTCAGAAGACACTTATGATATCTAATTCCTAGCCAACTGGCAATAAAATTCGATATCCTTTATCTTCTTATGCTAAAAGATAAAGCAAACTTATCGTCCTGTGCTAAAGAAATAGATAGAGCACGATTTCTTGTCATCTCGGTGACTGACGCATGCCATGACGTCAGCAGGTCACTTTATTTAGTGTATATAAATAGGCTTGTGGTGTTTTCATTTGGATCATCGCTTGCTTTTCTCTCTTCTCTCTTGTAATATTTCTCTTACAAAACTGGATAGCTTAGAGTTTGTCTACGAAGCCATTAGTAAGCTTCAAGATCAAGTGTGTGAAATCAACGAGCAGTTAGGACAGCTCAGTCTTGCTTGTAATAATCTTCAATATTCTGTAAGTTTGTTTTAAGTATATGTTTGTTATTTAATTTCGATGTCCTTTATTATTTCTGCTATTAATAATTTATGTTTGATTGATTTCACAAATAGAAATCAAATTCATTTCTTCAAACAGAAACTAATAAAAACTTGTCATGATATATTTGAAGAACATATAGAAATTTCGATGTCCTTTATTATTTCTGCTATTAATAATTTATGTTTGATTGATTTCACAAATAGAAATCAAATTCATTTCTTCAAACAGAAACTAATAAAAACTTGTCATGATATATTTGAAGAACATATAGAAACTCATAATCAGTATTGTAATTGTGCTGAAACTAAAAGAACCCTAGCTTTGTTTAATGTTTAGCTTTGTTTAATGTTCTTATACACTATTTAGATCAACTGCTTGCTCAATAAAAAAAAAAAAAGGATCCACCTGGGCCATCTGGTATCAGAGCCATGTAAATAGGCAGTCACTAATCAATTAGACGCATTTCGAGTTTTCATAAATTGTCAAACTAATCAAATATCAAATTATAATTGCATCCATCATATGAGAGTATTTTATTCTCATAAGCAATGCTAGTTACTTGCAATAGTTACTTGCAAAAAACTTATGCAGTAAATTTACTTTATATCTCATGATCTCATTTCAATTATTCACAAATACATATTAATATTCTACTGGCATAATATCTCTTGATATCCAAAATAAAACTTCAAAACTTTACTTTTCAAATAAATTAATTACCATATAAGTCGTTTATTTTGATCAATCAATTCTATGTTCATATTCTCCATTAGACTATGCTCACAATCCTCATAATTTTTCATAATTTCAAGTGCTATGTTATATACAAAAAAAACATCGACATTTATTTTATATTGGTTCCATATCTATCCTGCCATGACATAATTTATAGTGATCTCATAATTTTCATTCATTTCAAGTATATGAATTTCTTCGAAAAACTTATTAGTCATGTCTAGAATCTTTTAGATTTTACTTTTTAAAAACTTGACCATCTTGAATATTTGATCATTTTCTTTTATTTTTCATCTTTGAAAATGATCTACCATATTTCAGGTATGCCGCAGATTTATTACCATAGGCAGTTTGTCTTTCAGGGATTTCATGTCATGACCCATTTCCTTAGGCCGGACCGACAATAGGACTTGGATAGGCTTAAAGCCACCAAAGCCCGTAGTAAGCCCAAAAATATACTAAACCAACTTCATGTTCAATAGAAATGGTAAGGCCCAATATCATCAATATTCACATATCATAAGTCTTGGGCTCGCTTGCCCTGTATCATCATATTCAATAATAATCAATTTTCAAAGTTCTCTAAGCCCATATCAGTATATTACACAATAGGAACTTCACTAAGTAATACATCATTAATTTCTAAATTCATTATACATGACTATAGTAATTGCGAAATAATCTAAGAATTTAAAATTTTACTTCAATACACTAAACAAAATTAATCAAGATTTTATTTTCAACATTTCCTGTAGATGTTGGGTGGCAAAGAATCACAAGATACTAGAATATTTGTAACCTAGAAAATATTAAGACTAGGATGAGCGCTTAAACTCAGTGAGTAGTTTAGTAACCCTCTCACCCCATACAATCACACAAATGCGTAAATAAATCAATCTAGTCATCCGACTAATTATATGATCATGCAGACAATCACACAAATGACATAATGACATAACAGCAGAAATCACAAATAGCAACACCTTCATATAATCACATCACGTGGAAATTAGTCAGTGGCATCACCAAAACCCTCCATGAGCCATCCTCACAAATGGCCCGTACTCTCATCACATGTGCACTAGGGAGCTGATCCCCATAAATTGCCGACCAGTCTCAACCTCCCTTGACTAACCCTCTCATTTTTTTCTACTCTCTTTTCTTTTCCATACCAACAGGAGGCCACACTGTGGTTTTCCATATTATATTTCATCAGATGCACATTGCGAGGGCGATCTCTCTATACATGGCCAACAGTATCATACACCGTTCTCACAAACCCAATGGTGACCTACTTTATTCCAATTTCATACAAACAAAGCATACATGAAGCACATCATAACTAATCACACTATTTCTAATAGCAACAAATAATGCAACACAAAATAACAATTAACTAAGTAATGTCTAGCATTTAGCATGTATGTATGGATGCAAATGCAGGTGGATGATACAAATTATTTAACACTACTCACAGCTTTATGATCTAGCTAGAAGCTATGCTCCATATTCCAAGCGTTCTGCTATCCAACATTCGGTTCGTCGGGACTCAAAATCATATCTAAGGAAAGAATTAGAAACAAATTTTATCATTAATGGAGCCCATTTGCTATTAGCATAAGTCTCTTAGTTCTAAGTGATCTATTTAAATCTTTCTTATTATTAATTATTAATATATTTTTTATTTTATTTAATCTTCTTCTCTTTTATTATTATTATTATTATTATTTATTATTAATTATTAATAATTATTTTTTATTTATTTAATCTTCTTATTTAAATCTTTCTTATTATTAATTATTAATATATTTTTTATTTTATTTAATCTTCTTCTCTTTTATTATTATTATTATTATTATTTTAATGTAATTTTAATATAATACTTAATTATTAATATTTTGTTCATATTTAATTATTTTAACATTAGGTTTCTATTTTATATTTTATTTTTTCTATTAATTTTCTATTTTATTTCCCAAGAACTATCTAACAAATCTTTTATACTAGTTTATTAATTCATCTGATTTATAACTCTCTAATGCTATTACTTTACTTACTAAATAGATTCTCTAATGATAATAGCAATATTTATGGTATTGGTAATTAGCTTTTATTATTAGTATAGCTAGTTTAGTCCGTGATAAATGTTCAATCAAAAATCCGATCAAATTATATGTCAATCCCTTCCTCCAACTAATCATCACAAACTTTAATGTATAAGTCATTTGAAATTTCCAAATCTCCAAATTATACAATACCTAAATTATTCATAAGCCTTTTGCTAAATCATTATCTAGGGTTTATATCAAGCGATAGCTTTATATTCCTTAATTAATAACACTCAATGAAAACTTACTCAAGTTCTTTACCGATTCAAACCTGAATTTATATTGCCAAATTAAATTTAAGATCTACTTGCTAGCTATATAATGAAAGTTCAATAATCAAAAACCAAGTTCAAATCCTAAAAAGGGATAAATCATAAAATTGCAATTAACTTCAAATAAAGGTTCCATTGCTCACCGAATGATGATTGGCATCGCAATCTATGTGAGGAGCTGAGGATTCTGTGCCCTAATACCCAGCCGGAGCATCGTCGGCGCCGCCGCCGGAACCGCCACATACGGTGGCTGGAAAACCGACCTTGCCCCAAATGCTTCGAAAATCACATCAATTCGCTTCTTTTTTGCGAGAGGGTATCAAATACAGTCTTGTTCTTAATATTTACTAAGCCATTTTGCCGGAAAAGAGCTTAACAGGTCTGTTCACCGCTGACAAAATAAGGGCTCCCGATTTAGGCAGAAATATCCGACAATAATAAAGTTAAATTAAAGTTTGTGGCATGAAGATTGAGTTTTTGGTGTTGGATTCATCGACACGTTCTCAGTTGACCGCAGTTTGGCTCGTTAGTTTCGGTCGAAATGATACAATTTGGGTTTTCCAACTCAAGCATAATGATCCACAAGAAGACCATAAAACAAGATAGGAGGGAAAGGGAAATCGATCAATACCTGCATCGAAGTGCAGATGATCGGAAGATGGTGTCGTTGCCGGAAATCGAAAGAACTAGAGCAGAAAAGCTTCGATTATCGCGAGATAGCCTCCAACCATCGATAAGAAAATTGAGAATGGAGTCGCTGACGTTAGAGGAGGTAGTGGTCACCGAAATTGCGTCGAACCGTGGCTGGAATCGATGCAACTGGTCGAACGACAGGGGGGGACTAGTTCTGTCGTGCGATCGGGAGAGAGAGAGGGCGAGTTTTCTTGTCTTTTCTTTTCTTTTATTTCATTGATTGGCTTATAACTGGTTTGGTTTAATTCAAAAGGTTTGATTCAATTATTGAAAGTTTTTAGGTTTGATGGTTTGATTTATTTTAATTGATTTAATTAGATTGTAGAATATTTCCTCAATTTACTCAATAATAATAATGATATTTAATTTTAGGATAATTAATTTAAATATTAGACACACACACACACACACACACACATTACAATAATAATAATGATATTTAATTTTAGATAATTATTTAAATATTAGACACACACCACACACAACACACACACATATTATATAAATATACTATATATATATATATATAATAGATTTAATATAAATATAGATATATATAATAGATTTAATATTTAGAGCTCCATATTTATTTTTGAAAATTTTTGACGGTTTTTGACTCGAAAATTCCGATAACGTGTTTTGGACTTGAGGCCAACCATGTAAATTCGGGCTAAAAAAAAATTGATTTGACACTTAGAGCCCATGAGATCAAACTTCAAGATTTTTTATTTAATTAAAATTAGAAAGTTTTGAAAATAAAATTAGAAATCAGTTTCAATCTCCCCCAAGACAATTTGTCCTCAAATTGAATCTTTCTTAAAGAGAGTTGTAGACAAGCATATAGGTGATTGTATGGTCACAGTAATACTTTTAATGGAAGAGAGGTGGCTTAAGGGCAAACGTTACAAACTAAGCAAAAGGAAATGACATGGGGTATCCTTACTTCACTTCGATATTACTTCTTGCATCTTTACCTTTAATGAATAGTTTCTTTAACAACTATCATTGTAAAACCCTTCTCTTAGTAATCTCAAACCTATTCACCATTCTAATTCTTTTAACAAGTTTTAAGGGCAAGTAGACCTAGAACTAATTTGTTTGTAAACTGATCTTTCTAAAAAATCCTTTCTTCAAGCCATGCTCCATACTATGAAGTCAAAGTTTCTCCAAGAAGTCTATATAAAGAGAGGAGCTATTCATTGTATAGGATCTCTTGTTCTATTGTTTTCTAGAATATTTTCTCTCTCTTTAAGACTTCAAGTATTCAAGTTGGTGTCAAGATTCAAGGAAGTCGCTCAAGCAATCGTTGACTTAAGACTTCAAGTATTCAAGTTGGTGTCAAGATTCAAGGAAGTCGCTCAAGCAATCGTTGACTAGTTTTTATTTCTAAACTCTCTTTTTGTTTATTCTGTATGGGATTATTTACAATTTTAATCGAGTTTTATTTAATTACTATATCGAACTAAACTCTCATACTAGGAATTTGATGTACCTCAATTTCTATTTCAATATATAATATTAGATTTTTTTTTTTATTCAAAGTATAATTTATCATTGAATTTAATGCTTTCAGGCAGAGTTTTTCCCCTAGATTGATTTATTTCATTAATCGTTATCCGAAGAAGGGTTTTTGATATGAAAAAGCTAATAAATTACATGGGAATAATAACTTGATACGGAAGCTTTATGGTTTGACTCATGGGGAGTTTTAATAAGTTAACGACCTTAGGTTATGAACTTATAAACAAACCATAAAACTTAATGATTTAATTCATGTTTGATTGTACTATTGGAAGATAGGTAATTAGACCGAATTAAAATAGCTAACAATACATCGGGAGATTTAGTTGTTTCTCCTACCTTGAACAATTAAAATTAATTTATCAAACTAATAAAAATACATTGGATAGAATTAAGTGAAATCAAAATCTCTAGTAGCTTTTAATCCTGATTTCTTTTTATCACAATTGTCATTGCTTCGATTTTCTTTTTTTCCTCTTTTTATTTTTCAGTTACGCCTTGTTTCTTATAATTTTGATTCTATAAAATAATTCAACGATATTTTCGTCTAAATAATAGATAGGTTAACACCAATTTTTATACTTAAGTTTATTCAAATCCTCGTGGAATGATAAAACTATACTCATTATTTATACTTTGTTGCGATTTCGTACACTTGCAAAAAAGCCTGTCAAGTTTTTGCTGCGTTGCTGGAGATTAGCGTTACTAGTACCAATCCAATTAACCTATTTATTAATGTAGACATTTTTTTAATTTTACTTTTTACAATTCTAGAAGATTATATTTCAGGTGTTTTACAAAGATCTGATAGAACTAAGCCCTTAGTCTTGATCCAGAAATTGAAAAGGACTTTTTGTAGAACAACCTGCCTAGGAGAGTACGAGACAGCGAATAGGAGCAACAAGTAGATATGGCTGATGATTTAGAAACAGGGGACGGATCTTTACTAAGGAGAGCACAGATTATGCCACACGGCCAATAATAAACAATTTAGAAGACCTTTAACCTTCCTGTCCGCACTTTTGCGAGATTACACAACTTCATTCTCTTAATGGAGCCACCTCCCAAGTATCACTAGGCCTAGGTGGGAAAGCTAACAATTTGAAGATCAAATTTGCCATTTATTCAAATGCTCTCCACCTCAATTCAATATGAAGTCTACCCAATGAAGATCCTAATGTCCATTATCCACAAATTTCCTGGGAAATTTGCAATAACATCAAAAGCAAAATGGAGTTTTGCGGATGGATTGCCATAAAATTGAATTGTTTCCTTTCACTTAAGGATAAAAACACGGTCTTGTTACATCATGCCCTACTGGAAGTTTTACTACATGGGGAGAAAACTAGCCTAAAAAATTTTTGGTTGAAATTCTTTCCATCTTCAAAGACCACAAAACGCTTCGCAATGAGATAATGACTTTTCCCACCTGATGATCAAAGAAAGTTTGTATGAAGCTTGCGAGAGATTCAAGGACATTGAGGAAGTGCCCACATCTAGCTTAAACCCAAGTGGTACAGGTACAAACTTTCCTATAATGCATTGTCTCCTAACATAAAGATTACTTTTAGAATGCAAACTGCGGTGGATTTCTTTAAAAGAAAGAAATTGATGAGGATATGATTTGATAGAAGAGATGGCAAGTATATCAATTTATCAAATAGCTCTAAAAGAAGAGCCTGCAGGAGTTTATGAGATGGATGCCATTACCGCACTCAATGCCAAAAGTGGACAATATGGTAAGGAAGTTGGATTTGTTGGACTACTAACTCTATTATTCTATTTGTACAAGCATGTGACAAGCTGTAATGCGCAACATGAAAATTGGGACAGAGTGCATGTTTGGATTCTTTAAATCAGCAACTTTGGAGGCACGTCAACTATGTGATGAAAATCAAGGAAGGAAGAACTACCCATATTCTAACTCTTACTGATAACAGGTTCAGGAATATCCTAATCTTTCTTATGGGAATTCAAATAATGCTTGAATGCACCACTAGGTTTCCTTCTCAAGAGAAGAAGACTCACCCGATGATCTTCTTAACTGCTTCTCTCTAAATGCTACATGGATTATTACTCAATGAAGCTCGGAAAATCATAAAATCCAAAAAGCTGCGATAAGGAACTCTTGGAGATTCAAATGAGGGCAGTTTCGCTAACATGTGGGGATGACTTCTAGATCTTAAGGTACGTTACCTAGTAACCACTGAGAAAACATCACCAAAGAACAGGTACAAAGCTATCACTTTGAGGAATGGTAAACAATTGGAGGATTCTACCTACGAAGGGAGGAAGAAAAGAAAAGAGTCAGAAAAAGATCCCCATCATTGACTTAAAAGAGAAAGAGGAAGTGAAGCCTTATGTTCCGCCCTGTTCCCTTTTCCACAAAGGATCAAGAAATCACAAGATGATAAGAGTTTCCTCAGGTTTCTTGATTGTTTCCAAAAAGCTTCAAATAAACATTCCCTTTTGCTGAAAGCCCTTGCTTCCAATTGCCCAGCTATGTAAAATTCTGAAGAGATCCCTGAGCAAGAAACTCTTTTAAGTGTTTCTCTCTTTTCTAAAGCTTATAACGTTCTCTAAATTATCAATTTTTCATTCTCTATTAAAAACTGTTTTTCTCCTCTCTATTCCTTTCCTACATTCGGAAACCCTTAACTTTCTTCTGTTTTAAAACCCTAACCATGGGCCGGATCAAGTTCTATTCTTCTCCTCTTAATTCTCTGACAGAACAAGAACTTCAACTTCTTAAGAGGTTTATCTAAGAAGTACGAACAGAAAAGAATCAGACAAAGAAACCTTGAGGAATCGAGTTCAAAGGAAAGACAAATCGAAAAGTAAAGTGAAAAAATCAAAAGGGGAAGAAAAATCAAAGGAACGGGTCCTATTCTTGCAGCAAAGGTAAAACTATTCTATCTCCACCCTCTTATGCGCTTATATTGTTAGTTGACTAGAATTTCTTGTGGAAAAGAAGGAATTCAACTTTAAGGAAAATTTTGAGTTCCAGGGATGGATGGAGTTTCTGTCATGTTGAATAGGCTGCTATGAGAATGTGGTAACTAATTTTATGGTTCTCTCAAACCGTGTTGGTTTAAGAAATCATTTTCTGTGAAAAATTGAGGTGAACAAAGCGATATCCCTTATGCCTGCATTTGAGTGAATTTTTTAAAATACAAAAACTAGGGTCTAGAGGTAACAAAGAATTAAGGATATTTCTAGGGTAAAATGGGTATAAAAAGGAAAAGAGTTTGTAAAGAAAATTGTGAACAAAAGATTTTGCAAAAACAGAGTGTGGATGAGTGTTCAAATGTGGACTGCACAGCATGAAGTGGCCATATAAGTTAATTGTGCACTTTATCCTAATCCAAAAGTTTTTCGATCACATATTTAATTCATTTTGAGATGTAGCATAATGTGGCATATAATTGAAAAAAAAACCCTTCAATCTATGTCATACATATTTTCCACCCCAAAGTGAAATTACCCTATGGTATGGGCTACCCTTTGTTTGAGTTTTTGAAAGTGGATTTAGATAAACAGTGAGGTCACAGGGTTTCAAAGTTGGACAATGGATCTTTGAAAATAAAGGATGAAGAAGGGAGAAGGAAGAAAAAGAAAAAAAGAAGTTTGCTGAAGAAAAAGAAAGAATAGAAAAAGAACGAGAAAAAGAAAAAAAGTTGCTGAAGAAAAAGAGAAGAAGCTGAGAAGAAGAAAAGAAAGAAAAATTAAGAAGAAAGAGAAGAAGGAAGAAACAGGGAAGAAAAGGCAGACCACTAGCTGAGGTTTGAGACAGAATCAGAAAAAGAATTAGAAAGAAGAAAAAGAAGAAGGAAACTGAGAGAAAGAGAAAAAAAAAGAAAAGTAAAAAAGAGAAGAAGAAGAAACAGAAGAAGAAAAGGAGACAGTAGCTAAGGTTGAGACAGAATCAGAAAAGGAATTAGAAGAAGAAAAAGGAAAAGCTGAATAAGAGTGAACGAGAAAAGATTCTGAAGAAAAAGACTGAAAAAAGGAAGGACTAGAAGTTTAAAGAAGCTAGTGATGCTTGATACAAAAAGTTAGAGTGAGTGTGAAGAAAAAAAAGAAATTGAGGGTTAAGGCTGAGGAAGGAATCTTGAACTTCTGGACAGCACCAAAGGAGTAGAGAGGCTATGCCTAGGCAAAACTGGAAAAAAGAACTCATTTGAAGAGCATTAATAAGGAGCTTGGATGAGGCCATTAAATAAAGTAAGGTTGTGATTGCACCAATCAGTGCCCTCATTTGAGTCTTTGGAAAGGATGAAGATGTCAATGAAAGAAGGCTAGCTACTACTAAAGGTAAAGGGCACACCTACACTGCCTACCTGGAACCCCTCTTCCCAAACTATCATAGGCAAGTGATGCATATGATGAATGAGAAGAAATACCACGTGATGTGTGTGAGTCGCCCACCTTGTTAATTATTTTTAGGGTAAAACTAGGAAAAACGCCTAAGTGACTGGCCAATTTAATAACCTAGTTGCTAGATATTATCCCAATGTTTAAGGCACAGTCTGCGAACCCGAAGGGGATCCCGAGACTACTGTCATGCTGATAAACTAACGATGAATGAATGCTTTGCAAGCTGAATGATGTAATTGGGACCCAAATGAAAGTATTAGTGATTCACTTGCCACCCGGGGTGAAATCCGAACGTGCCTACTACTTCCGGTTTGAATGGAAGATCAAAGTTCACGTAGTTCGATAGGCCTTCTTGAAGGGCTTTGAATGGTATGCTTAATGCAATGAGTGTGTGTATGCTTTGTGCATTTTTGTTTAGGCATTCTGCCCAAGAATTGATTGTTTTAGGCATTTGTGGCCAAAATGTTGATGGGCAATTTATTGCCAAAATTGACTGATTTAAGGCTTTTAGCCAAAAAGATTATTTAGGCAATTTTGATTGCCAAAATGATTGATTTTAGGCGCTTGTCGCCAAAATTGATTGATTTTAAGGCTTTTAGCCCAAAAAAGATTGGTTAGGCGATTTTGTCGCCAAAATGATTAAGGCATTTGTGCCAAAGGTGTTTTGTTGGGCGAATTGTCGCCCAAAAATGATTAAGGCGAATTTTTATTGCCAAAATTGATGATTTGAGGCTTTTAGCCAAAAAAAGTTTGATTTAGCAATTTGTTTGCAAAATTATGGGCAATTTTATTGAAATATAGGCAATTTATCCATAATAAAAAAAAGTTTTAATTAGGCGCCCTTTTAGTCACAATTATTGATTAATTAGACTTAAGCCAAAAAAACTGTTCGAAATAAAGGCAATTTCACCAATAGTTATTGAATTTAAACTAGGCTTTTAGCCAGTATTGTCGAATTTTAGCTTTAAATACCACGATTATCGATTAAACCGTGCAATCCTAAGCTAATTTTATTAATTGAGGCATTTATTTGCCTAGTTAATGGTATGAAAGCATTATGAGTAATAGAAATTAAGAGGAGTAGAAAGAAGCATGCATGAAAGGCATAGAATTAAAAAAAAGACAGAAGTTTAGTTTTTGGTGTACCTGATTTAGATCGACGGCCACTTCTAAACTCCAGGTTAGCTCCTGTTAGGGAAATTAATTAATTTTTTTAATGGACCACTTAACAAAGAAAGAAAAGCAATAAAAGACTAAATATAAAATGCAAAAAAGCAGTAAAGGAATTCGCAAGGAGCGAGAGGGAGAAGAGCGTCCGTCAACACAGACTGAGTGAGGAAAAAAGAGGCCGAGGCCTGTATTTTATAGGCGCAAACGGGACTGTTTCGGTGGCTGGGGTCGCCGCTGGACCGCCGGACTCGGCGGCCCGCCCGGCGGACCGGCCGCAAGTCTCGGGCGGCCGGCCGCCGGGTCTCAGCGGCCCGCCCGGCGGCCCTCCGGCGGCCGGGCCGCCGGGTACTCAGCGGTCGGGCCGCCGGTTTGTACGGCGGCCTCCCGCAGCCAAGCGCCGGGTCTTTCGGGGGGCTGGGCCGCCGGGTCGGCGGGCCTTCCCGGCGGCTGAGCCGATGGGATGGGCCGACCGGCTCGGTGGCTGGCTCCGGTTGCTGAGAGCCACGGGCAGGCAGGTTTATTCCGGGGGCTTTTCCGGGGTTCCGGACCTCCAAAATATTCCGAGGCAGTTCCGAGATCCTCGTAAATTTTTGCCGGACGTTATTCAAGTACCATTTGGCATTTCCGGATGAATTTCCGAAAGGCCTCCAGTCCGGGCCGGGACTGTTCGAGTCGGAAAAAACAGGCTTTTGAGCCTTCAAAAAATTTGAATATTCACAGGCGGACTGCAGCCGCTGTCGCGCGGCACGGCCGCCGGCGATAGCGGCCCACCGCCACCTTAAGGCGGCCGCACCGCCGCAGGCCGGGAAAAACCGGCTTTTCGAGTCGTTCAAAAATTTGATATCACAGTTGCCCCCACCGCAACCGATAAAAATGATTTATGGGTATCGGTGGTTGTCTGAAGACAAATTTGAGGTATGGGCAGGGAGGAACCCCGCCGTGGTTTTTTTTTTTTTTTTTTTTGTTTTTTTTTCTTGGAAAATGAAATGATCAAATGCAGGATTTTATGTTGGTAACTTAAAGATGTTTTTGCCTCTTAATGAGGCTAAAAAAGAAGTTTTGCCTCTTAAAGGACTTGAAAAGAGAGTTTTGCCTCTTCATGAGGACTTGAAAATAGATTTTGCCTCTAATGAGGGCTTGAAAAGATTGTCTCTTGCCTCTTAAGGGACTGTGAAAAGATGTTTTTGCCTCTTAATGAAGGGCTTTGAAAAGAGGATTTTGCCTCTTAATGAGGTTGCGAAAAGAGATTTTTGCCTCTTTAGATGGACTTTGAAAAAGATGTTTTTTGCCTCTTATGAGGGGCTAGGAAAAGATGTTGTGGGCCTCTTAGGAGGACTTGAAAGATGTTTTGCCCTCTTATGAGGCTTGAAAAGAGATTTGCTTATTTTTACTTTTCTCATTGAGAAAACCAAGGGTTCCACCTAAAATCCGAAATGATTTCAAATGGCTGTTGGTTTTGGATGAAAAAGGTGGTTTATTGGTTTAGGGGTTTCACCCCTTAGGGTTTTTATTAAGAAAGTTAAAACTTCACAATGATCATTAAACCCTATGTCAACCCTTGGGTCTTTGTCCCGGTGTGATATAACAAAGAGATATGACCGTCTTATTGGTTGGTTTTCCACCCTGGGTTTGTGTAGTTGTTTTTATTCCCATGTTATAACAATTGCACCTTCTTAGTGTAATCCTCTCGACTTGTGTTGAAGGATTTATGCCCCCCGCCTTTGAAGGAAATGATTGCTTTAATTAGCCTTGAACAGAATTTCCCTTCTTAATGAAAAAGAACTAAAAAATTTCCTCATATCAAAGAA
>NW_023591416.1:3060574-3146128 GCF_014843425.1 Jatropha curcas | reverse complement strand
AAAAAAAAAGGGAAAAAAAAAAAAAAAAAAAAAAAAGAAAGATGATAATTTTTTCTTTTTAAGCTTCTTTAAAACTTCCATAACCATATAAATATGGTAAACTTCAATTTAAAACAACACACATTCTTTTCAACTAAACACTTATAACAGTCATTAGAAAATCGCTTAATCCAAACTATGATTAAAAACTCAAATCAATCTCAAATGATTATATTTCCAAAGGTCATTTCGAGTGGCAGAATTCTATCTTTGGTCTTAGGTGAGATTTTCTAAATTCAATCAATAATTAAAGCTTAATCAGAATTGGTTTTATATATAATCAATACTACTGAATTAACACTTTAAAATCATGTTATTTCACCTTTAGCTAGCATCAAAAATCAAATCTCCTCTTCAATCTCCTAACTTTGAAACCGCTACGCTCAAACTCTTCGTCCCAAAATCGATGAAAAATAACAAATTAACTAAATAGAAGATTAAGTTACCTTATATTATTCACAAAAACCCTTTGAAAAAATCAAGTTGAAAATTCCTAGGCATCTTAAGCCCTTGCTCTTCTTCTTCTTCTTCTCCTTCTCCTCTCCTTCTCTCCTCTTATGTGTCAGCTCTCCTTCTCTTTCTAATTTCCTTTTGTTCTAATAATTTTGCTAGTACTTACCTTTTATCATAACCCAATCATGTCAATCCACAATGACCTAAATAATAATCTCCCTTTAATCCCCTTAAATTCTATGTATTCTTCGTTTTACCCCCGCACATTTGTAATCATAACTTTTTTAATGTTAATTCAAATCCATAATCCTCCATTAATACTTTAATTATCTCATTTAGGCCTTAAATCTAAACATCTTCAACGGATTTACATCAGTCATTAAATACTTAATCAAAACACTAATTGAGGTGCTTCTTGTGACTAAGCTTCTCAATCACTATAAACTTGAGCACATTTAACCCTTCTTCAAATATTCTAACAAATCATTTCTATTCATTAACTTGTGATCTTTGTAAAATAACACTCTCTTACTAGCAGATATGAATATAAATCTTATTAAATCATCAAAAAATAAGACATTATTCTCACCATAAAATAGATAATCTCACTATTTTCCACTTGAAAGTTTAAACTCATCCATAAACACCATATATATGTTTATCGAGAGGAATTTAAAGCAACACAGAACACACACATATATATACACCTTCTGAAGTCTAGGAAGACAAGAATGTTAAGATTCTAGGTTCAGTAGTTTTATTCAGACATTATGCATTTGCATATTTCATATTATTTATCAGATCTTGTGCGCCATGGTCATGCTTAGGCATGATCATATTAATGGGTTAAGGTCTAGATGGTTACATAATCTTTAAACCAATCTTGTTTTCTCTTCCCAAAGCAAGGTAAATTGTAGAGTCTATAAAAACCTTCTACTTCATCCATTTTCTTTCTTGGTGATCTAAACTCAACATTTCTTAAGGCCTGGTGTGATGGAGAAACCTCGTGATCAAACCAAAAGGGCGGTTTGTCTGTTAGAAGGGCGCCCAAATGTGAATAAGTGGCGCACGCCATTAACGTGTGGCGCACGTCACTTTCTCAAAGTCCAGACACTTTAAGGCTCATTCAATTTTATAGGTTCTAAATCCATGGGTAAGGTCCGCAAGCCACTTCCCCAGGTGGCGCACAGTCTCAATTTCAGACCTCATGATCCTTTAATGGTAATAAAAACTTTTGATTTGGGATCCATTTGAGTTACGACTAATGCCATTTGCTTAGACTAACAAACAAACTCATCTAATCCCCCAATAACAAAATAAAGAATGAATGGGTTGGTGGAATAGTTCATAGTTGTTTTCACTCATAGATGAATAGATAAATCTTGAGCTAAAAATCCCAATTCCTAAACTTAAATTTTAAATATTTGTATCTGATTTTGTTATTTACTTCTTACTTTTTAATTTCTACATTTAATTCCAAGTCATTTACTTTATCTGATTTATTTATTTGGCTTTATTATTATTGTCGCAAACCATTGATTACTAACCTGCTAACCTTATTGATTCTTGGTACTAATATCATTTTGTTATGATATTTACATATTTGTTTCTTTGTTGTGTTATGTTACCTTATTCTTTAATGATTGTTGTTCATGCGTTATTTCAATTAAGCTTTAATGTAAATGAACCATAAGTGGGTCCTAATATTGGCTATTTGTATTATTGATATGCGATTGAAAATTTTAATGGATTAAGGGTACAGTATTGTAAATTAAGGTTGATGGTTGGTACTCTTCTCTTCACCTTCCCTTTTCTTTTACTGATTAGCATGCTATGTTGGGGGGTATCAATGTTGCTTGATTGCCACATTTCAAAGATGCCATAAAACATATTTTTGGCATCTCAATTAAAGTTATGCATATTATCACAATTGTGAATGAAATGACCATAGAAGCGAGGCTGGTCTCCGATCCGTGCATCCGGTGCTTAACAATCTTCTCGGTGATCAGACCAAAACTCTCCTACCAAGAACTTGGTTAAAATTCAAGTTAATTTATTTCCAAAAGAAAATGATGACTCCGTGAATGTTTTTCCTAAAAAAGAGCCGGCGACTTTCAGAAAATAAGGCTCTTACTGAAAGGTAAAGTCCATTTTTTTTCTTCTAAAAATCCATTTTTCAAATAAGGTTGCCTACTGAGGACATTAAAACGATTTAATAAAAAGAAAAAACTGATTTTTTACTAAATTTAAAATAAATCAAGTCAATTGTTAGTGTCTTAGTCATTCGCGAAAAAGGCCTAAAAAAATCTCATCCGTCACTCGCATCACATAATTTAGCTAATTCATTAGAGAAGTATAATTAATTCTTAAATTTATTTCATAAAAACTTCATTTTTTATTAAGCCACTAGGCACACTTAGAAGAACCAAATAGCAAAACAGAGGAAATAATATAATAAATATACGGCTAAAAGCCTATAAATAACATCATATGTCTCATCAGTCGAATAAAAGGGTCTTATCATAAGGCAGAAGATAGAAGTTCTTAGCCTCTGGAATTGGGGAAGAATCAAATTAGCCCTCTGAAATTGACAATAAGTGTGTCCACATAATAATAATAAATCAGCCACTATATTTCCTATGATATACCATCATTTAACTACTAACTGACCCAGTAAATTAACCTACGGGCGGGTTAAAAATTAATTATATTTAATTCATTTCAATAATTCATCCATACCTTGCATAATAAGAATTTCCAGTCTTTATAAATACATCGAAATATTCTATTACAGTTTAAAAATATTCCCTTTCTCATAAATTCCATTTATTTCATAAAACATTATGTTCATGTCAAATATTTCAATCATATCTCATTCGTCAATTCATAATTAATGTACATATATCATACTCATAAACTCATAATTTCCCAATTTCATCACATAATTGCATATAATGCAATATTATGTTCATAAATAATTCATTCATAACATTAATAATCATGTCCATTGAGTTAAATCTCTCAATAAATGCATATTCCACAATAATCATCATGATTATTTTCTATATTTAGCAAACAATTTCCAATAACTTTTGGCACAAATCTCAATGCACTAAATTCAACATAATAAATCATCCACTAATTTAATCCATATTTCCTTTTAATTGCTCATAATTGAGATTTAAAATTGATCAATTAATAAATTAATTTATCTTAAACAAGGGTTTTAGCAACCCAATACTTCAATATTTCGCTAAAATTATTACCTATATAAAACTACCTAATTAATTTAAGTAAATAGAAATTCTATTATTTCTAAATTATTCTCCATTTAATTCACCTAATTAAATCTAAATATCATCTTTAACTAGTTAATTATTAAATCTTGTAATGGCTATTTAGCACAGTTTTTGTGTCAACTCAAGAAGAGGTAATTTTCGATTTTTTACTAATTGTACATTTAATTTCACAATTTTCACCTTAAAAATTTGAAATTGAAAAATGTAAAAAGTTTTTAAGCTTAATAAAATTTAGAGAATTGAGAAGCTCACGTAAGTTTATATTTTCCATCATGACTATTCCCATTAGATTTTATATTAGTTGTTTTATTTAAACAAATTAATCAATTATATCAAATTCTTATTAATGATTCCTATATATAATCATATATAATTTCTGATAGTAATGGATCATGGGATAGTATGAATTTATATTTCATCCTGAAAAAAATATTGGCTTAATAATAATCTAATTATAATCATCAAAGAAGTTTTGTACCTAATCAAATTCAATAACAATTAAAAAAATAATTATTTAATTGGGATTTTGAAGTTTAATGGGGGATGGGAAAAAGGGGGAATTTGAATCCGGTCTGTTGTCAAAGTCGTATATGCACTTTATCATATGCCATTGAATTGCGTACTATTTAAATATCTCGATTAAAGTATCTTAAACATCGATTAAAGTATCTCCACTTAACAGTTTTACTCCTATAAATACATTTGTACTTATTCAAAAATCATTGAACATTAGGTACTTTTATTTAATCAAACTAGTTAATTAATATTAATTATACTTAATTTGAATTAATTAAACATTTAAGTTTTTTAATAGATTAATCGTAAGACATATTTATTATTTCTATTTATTTCAATTAGATGATGTTATATATTTTAAATTCTAATAAATTTATATTGCTATGTATGTGAATTTTATGGGCGTTACAATTTACCGTTTAATTTTTTAAATTTCATAAAAACAATAACTTACTTCTAATGCTCATTATTAGTTAATTTATTTTTTTGATATTCTTATAAATATTTCTATAATTTATAAAGTTATACAATATAGATACTTTATAGAATTAAGTACATATTAGAATAAATGTAATTTTAATACATATTTAGTTTATTCCTTAATGATTCCAACCACTGGGGTACTTAAATTATTTGATAAATGAAGCATAAGGTTTGTTGAATTATAAATAATTAGATAATTGTATGGTTCAATTCATACAATATTACCCTGACCGAATCACAGTTGAATCAATTTTGTATATAATTATCAATAAATTAAACAAGTGTTTCTATATGAAAATTTTTTTTGTATATTTTATTATATATTATCGGCGTTCTATATGAATTCTTAAGGGAGAAAATTGAATTTAGATTAGTATGTATACATATACGTTGATAATGTAACTAATATATCCTAAAATTCGGAATAAAAGTGTGCATAACTATATAATTATAAGATATAATTTTTATTTTGTCAAATATTAAAAATTATCTAATTGAATCATAATGGAGAAACTAAATAGATTATTTAATTTTGGTAATCGAAGATATTTTTAATCCTGACCTTGGTTAGTCCCTGCGGAAATCCCAGTTGGCTGTGTGATTTTTAGTTTGCCAAGGGGGTTGTTTTAGTGCTTAAAGAGGGGCTCCTGATGATCGTGAATGGCACTATAAAATGTGGAGTTCATTTGGCCTGGTCTCCGCCTATAGTAGATTGGTTCAAACTGCAATAGTGATGGCTCCTTTTATAATGCATTCAGTGTCTGTGGATTCGCGGTGGGATCATTCGAAATCACTTGGGCGCAATGGTTTAAGTTGTTAATGGCTTGTAATTCTGGGGAAGCTGTTCCATCTTTAATCGGGCGCTGAGTTAATGGGGTTGTTTTTAGGCCTTTATAGTTGGCATGGAACACAGGTACTAGAAAGTTGAATGGTGGAAGTTGATAATGCTCAAGCTTGTGCTCTTTGTTAATCAAGTCCACGCAGGCACCTTCTCAATGTTGCGAAACCTGACTTTGAAGTAACAAGAAGTTTTAATTTGGAGCGTGATGGCAAGATGAATCTTTGCATGTGTAAATCTGAAGCCAAAATGGGTGTGCTAGATTGATTGGCTAATCCATGGCTTAATGCCTTGGCTGTTAGGAACCACGCTCCTTTTGAGTAGCCCTCCTCGTGGCAATTCTTGTCTTTTGTTCATGACATTTGTGGGATCGTCTACCGCTAGAAATATTCTGGTGGCATAGTTTGAGTTCTTCTCCCCTTTTAGTCCAAAAAAAAAAAAAGATATTTAAATATATAATGAATTCTATATTCTAATGGAGCAAATAGATATAATTATAATTAATAAATATATAGTTTAAATAACAAAATATTAAGTGTTAACCCAAACTCAGTATGTACTAATACATATTCTAATATTTTTTTAAATCCAAAATATTAACAATTAAAATGAGGCCTCCTAATTATTCTACTAATAATTTACCATTAAAAGGATGTCTTATAAAGAATATCCGAGTTATTATAGATTTAAAATGTATAATATTTTTATGGACTTTTAGCATTATGGATTTAAATTATAAATTAACTTTGGATTCAATAAAAAACGTATATATTCACATTTTATTTTTTTAATTTTTTTTCAACATTTTAGTTTATTTTTATTTTCTGAGTTTAAGCAATTTAGCTAATTGATGCAAGAATCAAATAAAATAAAAAATTATAAGAAATTAACAAAAAAAATTTTCCTGTACAATGAAAATTTTAGTAAACTTTATTGAAATTAACGCCTCATATCTTATAATTCTACTATGCTATGTACAACCATAAAGTTTGTTTGGAATATGAAAAATTAAAAATTTATAATTTTCATTTCGTAATAATATTTAATTAAATTAAATCACAATTTAATGAGTTTCATATATATATATATAATATATATATATATATATATATATATATATATATAATACGTCGCTGTGTAAGTGAATTTACAGAGCAAAAATAAAAATTTAATTTATAAAACTAAGGTATACATAGAAATGTACTAAATTAATAAATAGTAAAATATTAATCAAATCATAAAGAGCAACTAAATATATATTTACATATTCTATTCAACTTCTATAGAGTAAATGTAATAATAGCCTAAATAATTATAAGATATGGTTTAAGTCATAAAATATTAAAAGTATTAATTAGCTATAGAAGTAATCTGCAATAAGTTATATTTCATTAAATTTGAAAAAATTAAATATACTGTAACAACAAGCCGAAATTTCATATTCTAAAGCTTTTTAACTTAACTTTAAATAAAAAGGTGTTTAATATAAATTTTCCAATATTATTTTAATATATGAACTAATTAAAAACATTAATTTTATAAAAGAACATCTAGAAAATATGGAGAAATATCTCGATATATGAGTAGTATTTTAAATTGAAGTACATTTAAACGAGAAAGTTTTGGATTATTTTTAATTTGAAGATTTTTATTTTAATGGTTAATTATGAGATAGTGAAGCAATGAGAACAGACAAAAAATAATTTTTTTTTTTTAGAATTATTTTATATATTGGATCCTAACCTGAATAATTAGAGAATCAAAAAGAATGGCGAACGAGAAAGATTGACATGAAGATTATAAACAATTATTGAAGAAAAGAGTTAAATTGAATAACGAAAAGCACTAAAAAAATTAATGAAGACACTGAAATACCAATTAATTTTTCTACTATCAATTATGAAAAATTAATTTAAAGGTTAAAATAGTCTAAATACTAATTGTTATTATTTTTAATATTAAAAAAGTGGAATAATACATTTATGCCCCTATCTGGAGCTAGATCAAGTTGGTGCCTATTTTTATGCATCAAGCATTATTAATTTACTAGGTATTCCACGCTTACCTAGCTTTATCCGGCGCTTCGCGCACTGGTTTATGTAATTTTTTATTATTATTGAAGTATGCTATCATTTTTCAAATAATTTTATTTGTGGATTTAAAAAATAATTAAATAATTTTAAATAAAGTTTTTGATAATAATAATATGTATTTAATATTTTTGTACAATTCTTATCCCTTATTTTTCTAATTTGGATAGAATTGTGAATTAAATTTTTGAAATAGGATTTATGAATTTAATTGTAAAAATTTATATAAAAAATAAAATTCATATTCAAATAATATTTGATTTTTATTTTTTTTCAAAAAAAATTGACTTGAGAATAATTATAAAAATATCTAAGATGTCCGAACAAAAAACCCTTTCTTAAGGGCGAAACTGGCACTTAAGAGATCCTGGGTGGGGCTTAATGCCTTCGAGGCGCCTATAGTAAAGCGTATAACTATTTAAAAACTCATATTCCCAATCTTAATCAATCGGCTTCAAGCCAATAATTATATACCAACAGGAAACGTATCCAAAATACAATTCATATAATAATATTTATATATCCATATTATTCGATTAACAACTCCCGTTTGAATACAATTGCGGAAGCTCGCATAATTTACGTCCTTGCATACATTTACATGGTTAAATACAACTATTAACAGTTTTCTAATAATTGATTTATTTTGACCTCATTTGATCCATATGATTTTTTCTTTTTTTCCCTATTTACCTTATAAAAAAATAAGGCAACTGTGAGCGCCAAAAAACTCAATGGAGTAGGGTTGATAACCCTCTCACCTACCCCACACAATCACATAAATCATAAATAATCAATCTAGTCATTCGAGCCTTAGTTAAGTGATCATGCAGTTTAATCATCACAAAATGATAAATACAACTAGTAAATCACAAATAATACAACCTTCACATAGTCACATCAAACGTGGAAATGGTCAGTAGCTGTCCACCGAAGCCCCCGATGAGCGTCTCACACATGACCTCCTCTCCATCGAACCGTGTGCACTCAGGAGCCAATCCCCAATAACCTGGTCGATCATCTAATCCTCCACTTGACTAGCCCATCTCCTATATTTACTTTTATATACTCTCTTTCTTTTTCAATATCAACAGGAAGGTCACCCTGTGGTTTTCCATATAATCCATAATGATCAAGGTGCACAACGGGGGGCGCCGATCCCCCATACCTGGCCGAAGGGTGAAATGCCATATTTTCATTCAATTTCTAGAACATTCTCACAAATTCCATGGTGACCCACTTCATCCCCTCCACACAAGCAAAGCGATACATAAAGCCAACAGTCAGAACTAATCAAAACAATGTTCATGTAGCAATCGAATTAATGCAAACACCAAAATAAGCAATTCCTTAAATAATGCAACTATACCTAGAAATGGAAATTTATTTAATCATGTATGAACTGCATAACATTTATCCGTTTTCTGCATGAAATGCATATCAGGGGCAATATAATGTTATCCAAACACTACTCACATTTTTTATTGTCCTTTAAAATGAGTATCTTTTATTATTATAGCTTTCAGCTTTGTCCTTCACATATTTTTTGGACTTTTATAAAACATCTATAAAAAAAGAAAATTCCTAAATAAGAGTTCTAAAATTCGAGAATGTATTTCACATTCATTTTATTATTTGATTAACTAGTCCATTATCTAACTTAATCGAACTGAAACTATTATATATATTTTGTCCTTATTTATTTATTTATTCTAATTTATAAGCTTTTAATAAAGCTTCTTTCTAGTTTTGATGTAATATTTTATGATGAAATAATAATAATAATAATAATAAATATAATAAGGGAAATAGGTAATACTAAAAGTTTAGGTCGTTACTATCTATTAAGGAATAACTAATTTAGTTCTTTAATGAAATTGTTTGCACAAAAATCCTGCAACATTTTCCTCTATTAAACAAGCCTATCCAAATTTTATAACATCGCCACACAATCAACAGTGGCCCATCCTCCGTGTCATGTCATCATTAAATCATACTTGACATCAATTTTATCCAGCACCAGTAATTAGATACCACTCAAAGCAAAGGTATTTTCATGGATTCAATTCCATAACATGACCAAAAGTATATCCTAATAAAAATACTTTAGCATTCGCATTAATCTCCTTTTTAGCACTTAAGGTACCAAAAGATAATATTCTAACCCATAGGCATCTAAGATTCTTAAATATCTAATTTTGCATTAACACAAGGGTTAAAATATTCTAAACTAAATCACCAACTTTTTATATTCAATCCATCAAATAATTATTAAAAAAAATAAGGAATAAATTCAAATGAGTTTCTAAAGAAATGAGAATTCGGGTTATAAGGTTTACCTAAAATGTAGAAAATTGGATTACGTATCTCGAGATCAACCTGAAGAGGAGAAGATCCTGCCTCTAGAGCCCTCACCGGAAGCGTCGCCGTCTGGTCACCGGACGCGCTGCTGATGCCGGGTTGCCAGGTGGCTTGAAAAAATCGGAACCTCCCACCCAAAATTAACAAACAATACATCATTTTATTCATTTCGAATAGAGGATCACTAATGATCAAATAGGTGGGTTGCTGAACCATTGGGAAAATTTTGCTGGAAGGTTCGGTGGTATCCATTTTTGGGTTTTCTGATTCTACACCACCGATCGAATGAAACAGTCCAAAGAAAGAGAGAGCGGAAGGAATACATCGACACCACCTGCAAGCATCAAAGTCGAACGGAAACGGACATTGAATAGCCTGGAAAAACGATGCCTGCGATGTGTTGAACTTTCCAGCGAGTTTTTTTCTCTCAATCCAGGTCTCAAATCCGCAACCAAGGCTTTGAATCAAACTCCTGCGACGCAGTTAGGATGATTTTAAGGACCCTCACTCGCCGAAACAATAAGCCGTTTGGCCGAAAATGGGAAGGAAGAGGAGAGAGGGACGGGCGGTGCCGAGAGGAAATTGAAAGAAGAAGCAGAGAAAGAGAAAGAAAGAAAAAAAAACATGGGCGTTGTTAAGACTATTTCGGGCTTCGATTCGAACTGGTTTTGCCTCCAAACTCAGTGGTCTAGTTCGATTCTTGCTTGATTCTACCAGTTTTTCACTCGGTTTCAAAAAAAAATTCAAACTGGTGTTATAGGTCTGATTAGCAAATCAAATATTCCGCTAATTTCTTGGTTGGATAAAAATCTAGTTTTATGAAAAATTCTACGAAATTGGAATTTCCGGGTCGTCTTTCACTAAACTCTCAAATTACCAACATAATAAATTGGCTATAATCAAACCTTGCAATAAACAATATAATGACAATCAAATAACATGCATTTTCAGTATTTACTTTTTTTAGCCTTTTAATAGGAAATGAAAATTTTGACTTTTGTTAGTTACTTTATTAATATGCCATAGGTTTCCCTGTAGAAATATGTGAAAAATAATAAAATTTTCCAAATAATATCTATTAAATTAATTTATTAAAAACTCTGTACCACGAAGCAAAAACTAAAAACTAAAAAAAACCTTACCTTAGATGCGTACGCAAGTTTGTACCTGTTATTTGTTTTAAACAAATTTTGAAGTATAAATATATAATATATATATAATTATGTATGCAGAAAAAGCTCTTGCCAAAGTAATAATTCCGTTTGAGCCTTTACAATTCCAAGTCAAACCATCCCGCCAGTTCTTTTTTCTCCAATTATCGCTTCTTGGTTCGGTATATTATATAATTATATTTTTTTGGCCCTTTCCAAAATTTTTTTTAAAATAAATTCATTACTTAAGCATAGAAAGAAACCCTTACTCCAACTCAAAACCTCTAATTCCTTATCGGGACTCAAACTTGTTAACTGGACCTTATTTTCCATTAATTTGTGTAATTATTCCACACAAAACAAATTAGCTAAATTCTTAATTTAATGGGTTATTGATTTTTGTATTGAAGAAGCTCTCAAATACAAGAAAAAAGGGTGATATGGAAAGATCAAGTTCAAGGGTTTTCATGAAGAAAGTGAATACCCAATTTAACAACTTCTCTTCTGGTAATTCAAGGCCCAAGGTCGATCTTGGGGTGGTGTTCGGCTCCTCTTTCTTCTCAAGGAACTGTTAACACCCGATTCTGACCCCTTATTGTTCAGTCTGTATCCAAAACCACTCCAAGAACCCTCCTTTCGCTCAAGTTCTACTTCAAATTTCCCCAAACCTTTGCCGTCAATAAAGCAACCAAACTTTGAACAAATCAAAAACCTGATTCGGTTTAATAACCACTTCCCAAACCTCGAAATTCCTGGGGTGGTTTCTTGGTCTTCCTTTATCTTACTCATTGCCTTGATGGTGCTGTTGGTTGTTTACGGTATAGTTGTGTACTATACCATGGAACCCTCATCTTTGAGCAGTCTTAATTGCCGTCCTCCCTCCCTTGCCTTGATATTTCAAAGATAACAAATTCTGAAGAAACCAAAGATTTATGATCAGGAAATGAAACCAAAAATTGAAGAGCATACAAATTATAAAACAAAAATATGAAATATGTAAAAGCAGACAGATGAAAATAAAAAACTCAATCATGAAAGTAAAAAAAAAAAATTAAGCTGAAAAGCTGAATGATAATAAAAATATTGAATCGAAAAAGGTAATAAGATAAAAGAAAGCAAATACTCCTAGCGAACCAGAAGACGAAGAACTTATGAAATCTAGTAGTACCTTATATAATATAGGTTCACATATAATAGATAAGAAAAAAATGAAAAATTTATATCTAATAATATCTAGATATAAATTTAAAGTTAGTTTAGGCGGTAGATTAGGTTAGATTCAAAAGTTACCAACTAACAAAGAATAAGTTAACTTGGCCAATCAAATCACAAAAAAAAAAAAAAGGAAAAACTTAAAATTTTTCTAAATAAGAAAAATATAATACTGAACAATTAGAGAATCGTCGTTATTGTTTTATTTTTTTTATATGAAACAAAACAGTTACTGTTTTAAAATCAAACAAGCATATAACATTTATTTTCTTGATGTGGAAGATCACACTGAAAGTGCAAGCCACAGAGCAAACTTATACCAACATACATATTTTTACGCAAGAGTAGGACCGTTTGATTAATTAACTCAGACTCAGATTATTAAGTTGATTTTAATTATTTATTAAATAATAAACATATCATGACAATACAAAACCTAATATAAGCATGACTAAGCAGCGAATCATTATCAAAGTATACAATTAATCAAAGAATATCATTAATAATATATGTCAAATAATATACTATTATCAATAAGGAATATAATCATATATCATCTATTTTCTTTTCTTGGTACGGTAGCGTTGTAGCACAAGGTATCCCTTGTTTATCAAGTGCGAATGAAAACACCAGGAGGTTTATGTGTTTACAAGCTGGATTATTTACCAAAAAGATTTATGAACATACAAGAATGAATTCCGATTGTTTGGAAAGGACCAAAAAACACTAAGGTGCAAAACCACAGAAGCAATACTTATACATACAATGCAAAAACTCAAAACAAATTTAATATTTACAATTAACTCAAAACCCAATTTTAATTGATTTATTTTAATTAAGGTTTAGGTTCCTGCAACACTTTAGCCTGGGTTTCCCCAAGAACTATCGAGTGGTGGAGGGAGAAGAGAAGAAGCCTTTAAAACAGGCTTTAAAATTTAACAGGGCTTTAATAAGTAGCAATTTATATTTACTAAAAGAAATAATTGAAATAACAAAATAGTATTACAATATTTAAATACAAAAATTAAACTTGAAATGATAAACTTAAACGAGTTTTAACTTACAAGAATTTTAAGACTTTCCACTTGTAATCCTTTACAATCGAACTGGGAAAGGAGGGAGATAGTTTAGGGAGAGAATTACTACGCCTATATGGAATTATATGCTATAGTATGCTATTACATGCGATGCCTTCACAAGGGGAAAAGGCTCCCTTAAATAAAAATTTTGGAATCTTTACTATTTACTTTTACTATTGGTGAACAGTAGTATCTAATTCTTTATTTAATGGATCTAAATATTTATCGAGTTTATTTAATTCTTTATGTATTCTAGACAATGGGTTCTTTTGACACACTTTAGATGTATGTCCGTGTTGGTGACAAGTATAACACGTTAAATCTTTATACGATTTTTTAATCGATTTTTTCTTATGTTTTTTAGTAAATATAGATGTTTCTGGTGGAGTACTGGGACTAATTAATTTTGATTCTAGACTCTTAGCTCCTACTATAATTGGATTGAAACGTTTATTAGAACTATGTTCTTTAATTAATTTATACCAATCAAAGAATTTAATGCCATTTTGAATATTAATTTTATACTCTAAATATTCATGTTTTAATTCTTCAAAAGTATAAGTTTTTAATATCTGTTTCATTTTTATTAATTTTTTTATTTTTGAGATTTCATTTATTAATTCTTTTTCTATTTCATCTTTTCTTTCTGTTTTAACTTCTTTTTTCTTTCTTTTTCTTTTTTACCTGCTTTACTTTGGATTTTTATGATATCGCTGTCTTTACTTTCGTCACTAGATGAACTAGATGATGAGGAATGATGGTAGAAAGATTTACTTGATGAAGATGATGATAATACAATTTTACGTTTGCCTTTATGATGCGTCGTTTTGGAGGATTTACTGGAGGACGAACCTTGGGCTTTACTGGGCTGATTTGAGCTGGTAGAGAGTTGTTCAAACATCTCTTGACAGATCAATTTATATTCTTCTGGTGTTTTAACTGCAGCTAACTGGGCCTGACATTGGGCTTTTTGGATACCGAACTGGGGGTTATCCTGGATAGCTAATGTTTGGGCATAGGTCAGAGCTGGTTTAGATGGGCTGGATAATTTATTGCGGATCCATTGACTAATTTTATGTTCAGTGGTGGAATTCTTGAATGATCCCCACCATTTTATTTTAATTTTATTTTATGTCTTTTTACTATCTGGGGAATTTGACTTCTGGAACATACTGATAATCAAGAATAACATTGATAATACCCATGGAGTGAAGCATGCTTATATAGGTTTTAATAAATAATACATAAGAGAAGGGATATGAACTTCTTCTGGAGTAGGTTTATAATGGGTTTTAAAAAATTGATATAAGTAATGGATATCAGCAGGGATAATTTCCTCTGAAATGCCTTTAAATTGCCACCACCTTTTAAACCAATTAGGCAAATTTAAATCTTTATTAATATTTTGGTCAAAATAAATTAACCAAGAATGAGTAGTGGTAGGATTTTGGAGACAAAATACCTTATCCCACACTTCTTTATAATTAAAATAATTATAAGTCATATTATATTTATGTAAACCTTTAAATCGTACTGGCGTACCTAAAGAAGATACGGGCCAATCCTTAGGATGGATGACGCGTTTTATTTTTATAGAAGAATAGGAAATTATTCCATTTTTATCAAAATTATGTTTATGTTTTACTGATTTCAGTATCTAATAATATATTATTATAATAGCCCCTGAGGTTTTGACAAATCTGTTGGCCTAAAAACCAATTCTCCAGGAATAATAATTTTTTTATAAATTTGCCAAGGATTGTAATGAATTATACTCCATCCTCAACTTCTATTTCAAATTTTTATCAAACCATTTATGTATATTACTAGTAGATTTATATTGGATTTTTGGCAAATCCACAGCCATCAACGGATTTGATAACTCTTTATCCTTCTTTCTTCCCATTGTTCTGTAAGAATTCTCTAGTTAGAAAGTCTGGAATATTGTTATCATTACCTTTAATATACTCTATGTCAAATTCAAAAATACTTAAAAGCACTTGCCATCTAGCAAAAATTTGTTTAGAGGCAAGGTTTTGGACATCTTTCTGCAAAACGTCTTTTGCAGATTTACAATCAATACGAAGTAAAAATTTTAGTGTTTAAAGGTGTTTTAAAGGTCTTAGAGTGCTCCAGAAGAGCTTTAGTTTGGGGGCTGGAAATCTGTTTAATTTTCTTTCCCTTTAATCCTTCTTTCGTCCCATGGTTCTGTAAAGAATTCTCTTGTTAGAAAGTCTGGAATATTAAATTAATCAAATTGCCTTTAATATATTCTATGTCAAATTCAAAAATAACTTAAAAGTGCTTGCATCTAGCAAAAAATTTGTTTAGAGGCAAGGTTTTGGCATCTTTCTGCAGAACTCTTTTGCAAGATTTACATCAATACGAAGTAAAAAATTTTTGATTAAAAGACAGATTGGAAATTTATTTATACAATAACAACTATACTTAAAATTTCTTTTTTAATAGTAGAGTAATTTAATTGGGTTGGAGTCCAATGCCCTGAAGTGTATTGGATTATCCGTTCTTTACCATTAATCCTTTGTTTTAAAATACCACCATAGCCTATATTAGAAGCATCAGTTTTAACTATTTTAAAAGCATTAGGATTAGGAATATACAAATAAGGAATCGCTTTTACTAAAGATTTAACTTTTTTTACTAGTTGTGTATGCTGATGTGTCCAAGGACCAGCATTTTTACGCAATCTATCATGCAATGGTTTAATCATGCAATTTAAGTTGGGATAGAAATCAATTACATAATTTAAACAACCAAGAAATCTTAAAACAACCAGAAGAAAACGTTGTAATTGCGGGTTTATTAAGTAATTTCATCAGGACATTTTCACCAAAAAACCAAGTGCTCTTTCTACTTGGTTGAATTCTTTACCTTGTTCAATATAATGGCCCTAAAATGCTAATTTTAGTTGAAGTAAGATCCATCTTTGTTTTACTAAGTGCTAAAGCCCATTTTTTGCCCTAATTACCAAATAACAAAAAGTTTTTAAGTTGTTTAAATGATCATCAATAGTTTTGACTAAATATTAACAATCATCAATGTATAGCTAATACAAATTTGCTATAGGGAATTAAATATGTCATTCATGATCCTCTGAAATTCAGAAGGAAGCATTTTTTAATCCAAAAGGCCATTACATTCCATTCATATTGACCAAAATGGAACTGTGAATGGCTGTTTTATATGTCAAGACTATCTATGATATGTTATAAAACGAAGGTTTTATATGTATACCAATTAGCAGATCTAAATGGTTTAAAACTTCTTATTGTTTAACATTAATAAAGTTTTCATTTGAAGTATATCAATTTTGTGTTGGCATTGTCCACTGAACCCTATATTACTAGTCTTGGAACACCAATTAGTGGTATACATATAAAGATTAATATTAAATTCATAAATATGAAGAGAAGAAAGATTATTACTAGGATTGATATAGATACATACACAAATATTTAAATATAGATTATAACTATGAACTGAAATGCTATGATTAATTGGATTTATATGAATACTTATATAATTCATTAAATATAAAATCAACATACAATTTAAACAGTTTTTCTGATGTGGAAGATCCGCAAATGCCACTTGGTGGCTCAAGCACATAGTTCTTTTTCCCATTAATGTTTGGAGTTTTGGAATTTTATGTTTAACAAAGATCTCTGTTCTAATTGAGTTTGACTATTTAAAAATGGGATATTGTTATTTAAATCTTTTTATATTTTCCCTTCTTTAGATTTTATTAAAAAGGAATTGATTTCTAATTATTTTAAACGTGAATGAGCTTCTTAAACAAATTATTGTTTTGTTTTTAGGTTTTTCTGTAAATTCTAATCTAGCTCTACTTTTCTTATTTTGAATTAATACAATCTTCTTTTACTGAGTATGGGTGTTAATTAGTTTAAAAGGAGTACCTAAAATGACCATAATAATTTATTTGAGGAGCAATATATAAAATACTGTGTTTATTTCTAATTCTTGATTTATGATTCTGCATCTGTCTTTTCCTATAATTTCAGTTTAGATTTAATTAGCTTGTTTCTTTTAAAATGAATCTTTAATATTCCTAGAAAGTATAAATTTTAGAAGTTAAAACTCATAATTTATAAAAATGAAAGCAGGATCTATTCAATTGCTTTAATCTATAAAATCCATTATAAAGCTATGCAATTTCAGCTTTTTAAGTACTAAATACAAAATTCACCAAAAATTGGAGAAACTAAGTTCTTCAAAACTGATTTGGCCTAAAACCAAACACGTTATAACCTAAAACCATCCAATGGTAGGATATCACCTTACCGGAGGAATGGATTTTGGAGGGATTGTCCTCCCCCAGAACAGAAAGCTGTTAAACCAAATGTCAATTTAACAGAAAATTGAACAAAATTTGAAGATGGTAAAAGTTGTCCACTTTAAAATTTAATAGAAGTCAAGTTCTAGGTATATCAGGATCAAACCATCTTCTGAGAATTATAGATGATGATAAAACCAAAAAATACCTTCAGTAATTTATGCCCAAGAATATAAAGAAAATGAACCTAAACCCCAATTATTCAAACCTAAAGTAAAAACCTAGGTATTCTACTTCAGATATACCTGCATCTAGTCAATCATTTAAAAATGGAAAGGAGTTGCTTATAGTAATTCAGTCCCTCAGGCAGTTTATAACCTGTTGGCAATTATATTAAATCAACATCAATTTAATAACAATTCAACCAGACGTCACCAACAGCTTCAGCCTATGCACTGAGAATGTCTAGTGAATTAAATAGAGGAACTAAATGTTTTAACTATAAAGATGAAATTAATAAAGATTTGGTAAAAGAAATAACAAAAACAAAGAATTTAATGAAGTTTAATAAAATATTAAAAACTCATAATTTTGAAAAATTAAAACAGGAATATGTTGAATATCAATTTCAAACTCAGACTAAAATTAAATTTTTAGACTGGTTCTCATTAATAAAAAATAATTCAACTAAAAGTCTTAACCCAATAACAATTCGGGATAAGAGACCAGAATGGATAGTAAATGATAGGATAATCCAGAGTGATTTTCCTCCTAAAGCCATTAGTAAATTTAAATATCAAGATAATGATATTACTTACTTGTGCACCATATAAAGTAGCTAGAGAAAATGATTTCAGATAAAAAAATTAATTTGAGCAAAAATAATTTTAGTATTAATTTGTTTGAATACACAATTAAAAAAGATAGAACAATTACTTCAGGATAAACCAATAGTAATTGAACCATCTAAAGGAATTCTTTTTTCATTCCGGAGGCTTTTTCGGGAGTTCTGGACCTCCAAAAAATATTCCGAGACCAGTTCCGTGATCTTCGTAATTTTTCGGACATTTCAACTTCCAAAATGGCCTTCGGTCCGGTCGGACTGTTTGTTCATTCAGCAACTAATCAACATGTAGCTCCTGACACTACTGAAGCCTCTAGAAATATAAACACTATAGAAGAAAACACCAACTCTGATGACAGCGAACTTGACTCAGAAAACGCTAAACAATTTGAGTTAAATCCTATAAATCATCATCGAGAAATAGTAAATAGGGCACCAGACTTAGGCATTATTGATAAACCTAACATTATATCTCAATTTAAAAATAATGCTTCAACAATCTATGATGGAACATAGATGGTTTAAGTGAATATAATATATTAAGTATTTTGTAACAAATGACCATGGCTGCAAATGCTTATAAAACGCAGTCAATTATTTCTGATTAATCTGATAAGCCGTTGCTGAAATCCTCATTGCAGGATTTAGCAGGACAATTAAAGGGATGGTGGGATTACCACACTTAACTGAAAAAGACCATTTAGATATACTAAATTCAGTTCAAGTAAATGAAGAGGATCAACCTATTTTTGATGAAAATGGTGAACCTATTCAGGATGCTGTTGCAACCTTAATAATATTAACCATTTCATTACATTTTATAGGAGACCCATCCCATATAAAAGATAAAAATGCGGAACTTTTAAGTAATTTAAAATGTAAACAATTAGGTCATTTTCAAATATATAAAACCACTTTTCTTACTAGATTAATGTTAAGAGAAGATTCAAACCAAGCTTTTTGGAAAAAAAAATTCTTAGCTGGTTTACCTTATTTCTTAGGTGAAAGAGTTAGGAATTACATCAAACAACAACATGGTAATCCAATCCCATATAATAAATTAACTTATGGCCAATTAATTAGTATAATTCAGAAAGAAGGACTACAGATTTGTCAAGACTTAAAACTTCAAAGAACTTTAAAATATGAATTAAAAAAGACTAAACAGGAATTAGGAAGTTTTTGCAAGAATTAGGAAGTTTTTGTAAACAATTTGACTATAATATAACCCCTACTCAACAATGTAGTGGTCAATGCTCTAAACCCACAAGCTATAAAAAACATTATAAAAAACACTATAGGTCTAAACCTAGTAAAGAAGAATTTTATCACCAAGATAAACGTAGACACCATAAAAAACCTAAGAGTAAAAAACCATACAAAAAGACTAATAAGATTTCATATAAAGACTTAACTTGTTTTAAATGTGGAAAGAAAGGACATACCTCTAAATTCTATTTCAGTTGATATATTTAATATTAATTTGGATAATATAAATCATTTCTTGTTTGAGTTATAATAAATACTTAAATCGGTAGATCTTGGCAGCAAATGGTATCAGAGCCTATATGGTGCACAAAGTATTGGTAATCTTAGGAACACCATTCATAGTATTTATTATTGGGTCAGATTTTCAGAAAAATCTGTAAATATGTTAACAAAAGATCAGAATACACTTTTAGAAGTAATGTAATACATAGCTTGACAGATACTGAACTTAAAAGTCAACTTCTTAAAAAATTAATTACAAGTTTTGAAGAAAATAAAGAAGTAAAAATAATCACACCCAAAATTCAGACTAATACTTATGATTTAACTACTATATTAAATAAGAATAAAAAATTAGAAACAAAAATATCATTAGAAGATCTATATAAAGAACTTAAGATTTTAAAACATGAAGTCAAAGAATTAAAACATCAAGCACAAATACATGATGTCAAAATAAAACATTTAGAAACTCAATTGATATCTAGTTCCTCTTCGGATGAACCAGATGATAAAATAAATGAGTTAAATGAAGATGAAGACATAAATCCACATGAAGAATAAACCCAAATTTTCTCTTTCTTTTACAAGAAATAACATCTAGAAAATACTTAGTAAAAATAACTTTACAAATTTCAAATGATTTTCTAGTAAATGGCATAGCTCTGTTTGATACAGGCGCAGATTTAAATTGTATAAAATCTGACATAGTACCACATAGATTTTGGTCAGAAACTCATGAAAAATTAACTACAGCTAATAAATCTAAACTAGAAATTCTAGGTAAAATTGAGGCCGATATTGTCAATAATCAATTAGAAATCAAAACAATATTCTTACTTTCACCACAAATAAATTATATGGTAATATTAGGAACACCATTTATAAACCTAATCACACCATATTCAGTAAAAGAAGATTGTTTGGTAAAAAGAAGATTGCATTAAATATTAAATTCAAAGTAAAAGGAAGTAGAGCTAGGTTAGAATTTACTGAAAAACCTAGGCGAAAAAATTTAAATTTATTAAGAGCTCATTCTATTAAAACCTTGGAAATTAATTCTTTAATAAAGTCTAAAGAAGAAGACTTAAATCATTTGAGAAATTATACATATCTTCAAAGGATTAAAAGGCAACTAGAAGATAAAGATATTCAAAGTAGAATTGGTAAATTAAAGGCATTTATGGAAAATAAATTATGTGCAGATCACCCAAATGCATTTTGGAAACGTAAACAACACATAGTAGATTTACCCTATATGAAAGGACAATTTGATGAAAAGAGTCCCATTACAATAAAGCCCGCACCCATTCAAATGAAAGCCCGAAGCCCTGAACTCATAGAGCACTGTAAAAAAGAAATTAAAGATTTAGAAAATAAAAAATTAATTAGCAAATCTAGAAGTCCTTGGTCTTGTGCAGCTTTTTATGTCAATAAGAATGCTGAAATAGAAAGAGGAGTACCTAGATTAGTAATTAATTATAAACCATTAAACACAGCTTTAAAATGGATCAGGTATCCATTACCTAGTAAGAAAGATTTATTAAAACAATTGTATAATGCAAACATTTTTAGTAAATTTGATATGAAATCTGGTTATTGGCAGATCCAGATTCATCCTAATGATAGATATAAAACAAGCATAAAACGGCATTCACAGTTCCTTTTGGTCAATATGAATGGAATGTAATGCCTTTTGGATTAAAGAATGCTCCTTCTGAATTCCAGAGGATCATGAATGATATATTTAATCCCCATAGTGAATTTTGTATAGTATACATTGATGATATTCTAGTTTTTAGTAGAACATTAGAAGAACATTTTAAACACTTAAAAACATTTTGCATGGTAATTGAAATGAATGGATTAGCACTAAGAAAACTAAAATGGACTTGTTTAAAACCAAAGTTATATTTTTGGGTCACTATATAGAACAGGGTATTATCCAGCCCATAGAACGTGCTATGGTCTTTGGGTCCAAGTTCCCTGATGAATTAACTAATAAAACCCAAACTAATGAAAAGCCCAACTTCAAACGTTTTTTGGATTGTTTAAATTAATGTTATAGAATTTTTATCCAAACCTCAAATTTGCATGATAAAACCATTACATGATAGGTCTTAAGAAAAAAATGCTGGCCCAATGGACAGCTCAGCATACACAGTTAATAAAAAAGATAAAGGCCCCCCCTTTAGTCAGAAATTCCATATCTTTAATAATCCCTCATCCAACAGATTCAAGATAGTTGAACTGATGCTATGATGTTGGATTATGGTGGTATTTTAAAACAAGGTGAATTAAATGGTCAAGAACGAATTACATTCAGTATTAAACTCTGGTCACATGGAACCAAACTCGAAATAATTTATTCTACTATTAATAAAAAGAGATTTTAATATAGTAATTTGCATCAATAAATCCAATCTGATTTATTAAATCAAAAAATTTTTAAACTTCGTATTATTGTAAATCTGCAAAAGATGTTTTACAAAAAGATGTAAAAAATCTGGCTTCTAAACAAATTTTTGCTAGATGGCAAGCTTTACTTAGTATATTTGAAAATTTTGCATAAAGAAAAAGATAAAATTATATTATCATCATCACCTTCATCATCACCTTAACCCATGAAAAACTAACTACAGCTAATAAATCTAAATTAGAAATTCTTGGTGATTTATGGTATCAGAGCCTAACGATTTGAGTATTGGTTACAATCACCCAATAAAGTATTAATTTTATAATATATTAATGAAGCTTTCAGCTTTGCCCACTGAGCCGATCTCAGAACAATGTTTTTAACGGCATGGGACGCCGGGCCAAAAGGCACAGACAGCCACATAATCTTGCCGTGCACGAACAAGGGCCACCCCCCGCGGTGGATAAGCGCCCGGGGTCTTGGTAGGGTAATGAGCCAGTATTCGTCACAGGTCACATGTTTGAGAAACCCTACTCAAGATTCCGAATCTCACAGCATCTTGCTAACAAGCTCTGAATACCAACAAATGCCTCTCCCATAAAACCGTGGATTTTTCAGCGACCACTTGAGATACCTCAGAACATGTTTTACGGCATGGGACCCGGCCAAAGGCACAGACAGCCACCATATCTTGCCTCACGACAAGGCCAACCCCCGCGGTGGCTAGCCGCCCGGGGTCCTGGTAGGGTAAGAGCCAGTATTTCGTCACAGGTCACACTGTGAGAACCCCATTTATTACCCTTTTAATTTCTGATGTGGAATATGTATGATATTTTTAACCCATATTCTAAATTTTGTATTGTTTATATTGATGATGTGCTTATATTTAGTACAACTCTAGAAGATCATTTTAAACATTTAAAAGAATACCTCAGAACATGTTTTACGGCATGGGACCCGCCAAAAAGGCACAGACAGCCACATTTCTTGCTCACGACAAGGCCAACCCCCCGAGGTGGCTAGCGCGCCCGGGGTTTGGTAGGGTAAGTAAAGCCAGTATCTTCGTCACAGGTCACACTAAACGCCTACTCAAGATTTCCGAATCTCACAGCCATCTTGTCTAACAGGGCTCTGATACCAACAAAATGAATAAAAGGACCGTTTAACAGATTTGAATCTGTAAAAAGGAATATTTTAGTGAAGTAAATGCTATGATGAAATGATTTAATTTATATTTATCACAATAAGTGAATTTTTAACTTCAGAATCAACATACAAATTTACATTTTCTGATTGGAAGATCACATTAAAGTGCAACCACAGAGCATACTTATACAAACTCATAAACAATTTTTACGCAAGAACAATTTTAAAGGTTTAGGGTTCCTGCAACCTTAACCTGGGGATCCCCCAGAATTAAGTCAGAATGTGGAGAGGAGAAAGAAGAAGAAAGCCTTTAACAGGGCTTTAAGAAGTAGGCAATTTATATTGAAAAATATAAAACTTTAATTTAAATTACAAAAATTTAAATTTGATTACAAAATTGAAAAAGACATATATTATAAATTTAAAGAATTAGACTTACAAAGTTTAAGAATCTTCTAAACCTCTAAAGACATATACAAAATTTAAAAGATTAGACTTACAAAGTTTAAAGAATCTCTAACCTTGAATTCTTACAGTGGACGTTGGAAAGAGAGGAGAGGGGTTTACTAACTAAGCTTTTGGGCTTAGGATTGCCTATATTTGGACAATGCCTTCACATGGGGAAAGGCTCCCATTATATAGAAATTTTAAGAATCTATACTATTTGCTTTTTACTGTTAATGAACAGTGACATATCTGCCATGAAATCTTGCTTTTACTGTGGATGAACAGTGGGTTGTCTGCCACTGTGTCTTTGACCTTTACTGTTGAACTTTGGCTTCTACTGTTGAAAAAGTAGCTTGGCCTTTACTGTGCTGAATAATGGTTGACCTTTACTGTGTATGAATAGTCTTTGGTCTGCCACTAGTTTATGAGATCAAATTGAAGGAATAAGGTTCCTTCTGCCTTTTACAAGAAGATGAGGACGATGAGTTGTCCTTCTTTTTACTTTTTTCTTTTTATCTTCCTTTCCTTTTCAATTTTTCTTTTGTAATAATGGAATATTCATGAATTGTAAACTATCGCCATGTGAAGCTGAAGGTGATGAATGATAATATTAAATTTTATCTTTTTATGGCAAATATTATTGGCAACCAATTTGGGCCCTATTTTATTGGGCTTGACTAATTATACCTATATATACCCAGGGCAAAAAAGAAAGCCAAGCCGGATTTTTTCGATAATGGTTTTTAAAAAATAGTGAATTAAACAATTTAATCAAAACAATGTTCTTTACATAATAGGCTGAGCATCAAAATTAAATAATCATATATTGGATTTTTTTTGGGCAAATCCAACAGCCCATTAACGGATTTGATAATTCTTTACCCGTCTACCGTTTGAGACCGGAATAGCCATAACATGATCGGTAATGATCGCCTTTTAAGTTTAGAAGACCTGACTCTTCTGTGGAAGAAGAGGTTATGCCTTGTCAGTCCTTTACGAAGTCCTGTTAATGATTTACTATGCAGGGGAAGTGTTTAAGAGGAGTTTAGAGGTTGAGAGAACATGTATCCCTGCTTCCATTTTTATTTTCACCATTACTATCCCCAACAAAAGAAATAGAAAGGGCGGGTTTTAATCACAACCAATTGAATGAGGTTGTATGCCGATCTATAGGTTGTACAACCTATGTCTATAGAATAGCCATACCATGATCGGGTATGATCGCTTTTAGGTTTAGAAGCCATACCTGACTCTTCTGTGGAAGAAGAGGTTATACCTTGTCATTCCTTTACGAAGTCCTGTTGATGATTTACTATGCAAGGGAAGTGTTTAAGAGGAGTTTAGAGGTTGGGAGAACATGTATCCCGGCTTCCTTTCCAAGTTGCTGTAAGAATTCAAGAGAGTCCAGTATACAAGACAAAAATATTGTAACAAAAGACAAAAGTTTAATATACCGATATGTATCAGAAAATGTCCAAAAATACGTTATAAAAGGATATGAATATTTTATTGTTTAAACTTTTGAATACGGATTTTTACTAGAAATACAAAGATAAAAATATTTTATTCGGATGAACTGGTTGTTGTTTCGAGTTTATCAGATTCTATAAACTCAGAGTCTGAAGTGTCTGAATCAAGATATAATTTATGAATTTTTATTAATATTTCTTTATCTAATTTTAATGCATTTAATTTTTTGTTAAATCGACAAAATTTAGAAGTATGACCATTGTTACCACAATGAAAACAAGTTAAATCTTTAATCTTTAAAAGAAGTTTTACCTGAAGATTTATGTGGTTGTTTCTTTTTAGGAGTTTCAGATTTATCTGAAGGTTTTCTTTTACAAACGTTGGACGTATGTCCTGGTTTACCACAAATATAACAAGTTATATTTTTATAAGAATTTTTAGATGAAGATAAATTTGATATAGAACACTGATTACTACAAGGTTTGGTAGAAGTCATGCCATAATCAAACTGGTTACAAAAGGATCCTAATCCTTGTTGAGTTTTACGTATTTCAGATTAATTCTTGTTTAGTTTTATGTAACTCGTATTTTAAAGTTCTTTGAAGTTTTAAGTCTTGACAAATTTGTAATCCTTCTTTTTGAATTATACTAATCAATTGTCCGTATGTCAATTTATTATAAGGTATTGGGTTACCAAATTGTTGTTTTATATAATTTCTAACCTTTTCTCCTAAGAAAAAAGGTAATCCTACTAAGAATTTTTCTTTCCAAAAGGCTTGGTTGGAATCTTCTCTTAACATTAATCTGGTGAGAAAAGTAGTTTTATAATATTGAAAATCACTTAATTTTTTACATTTTAGATTACTTAATAATTCTGCATTTTTATCTTTTAAGTGTGATGGGTCTCCTATAAAATGTAATGAAAAAAGTGAAATTGTGAGAATTAAAGAATGACACTGCATCTTGTATTAACATCACTAATTTTTCATCAATAATAGGTTGCCTCAATCTTCATCAATTTTTAATTTGAATTTTAGAATGTCTTCATGTTGTTTTTCAGTGAAGATGATAATCCCACATCCTTTAAGTTGGCCGGTAAAGCCCGCAATTAAGAATATTCTGCTATAAGTTTTATCAGATATAATTGACTGTGTTTTATAAGCATTTGCAGGCCATTTGTCCTATGTTCCATTCATAGATTGTTGAAGCATTATATTTAAATTGATTTATGGTATTCGGTTTATCAATTGTTGAAGCATTATATTTAAATTGATTTATGGTATTCGGTTTATCAATTATACCTAAATCTGGAGCTCTATTTACTATTTCCCCATGATGATTTATTGGATTTAATTCAAATTGTTTTACATCTTCTGATTCTGGTTCACTAAGTTCAGAATTAGAAGTTTTTTCTAAATTATTTATATTTCGTGATGCGTGTCAAGAGCTACTGGTTGAGTAGTCGCTGAATACACTTCAAGTTTACTTAATTGATCTTTTAATATGTTGACAAATTCTTGTTTACTAGACTGTGAATTGTGATATGGTTTACAAACATGAGATTGAATTTTTTCTTTAATTAAGTTATACCAATCAAAGAATTTTATTTCATTTTGCCTATTTAGTCTATAATCTAAATATTCAGATTTTAATTCTTCAAAAGTATGAGTTTTTAGAATCTGCTTCATTTTAATTAAGTTTTTTATTTTAGATACTTCATTTAATAAATCTTTTTCAATATCTTTTTTAGTTAAAATATTGAGGTTTTTAGCAACTGAAGAAACATTTACTGTAGAGATCTTAAAATTTTTTAGTTAAAATATTGAGGTTTTTAGCAACTGTAGAAACATTTACTGTAGAGATCTTAAAACCATTTTTATCAGGAACAATTACTGTAGAAATTTAAGATTCATACCCTGCTTTATAATCATCCTTAGAAATTAATTCATTTCTATTAATAATCCTTTGAATTTTTGAAGATTCAAAAACATTCGATTTATTACTACTAATCGAGCTATATATATATATATATATAAACTTGTGATTTTTTAACGAGACGGTTGTCATTTAGTAAAGGGACGACAGTGGTCCGGTTATACTAAACATCAAAAGGAGTCCGGTTATGATATCTCAAGAACTCGGCCAGGTTATACCCTTCAATTGCCCTACCAATCGGGTCTTACACACGGGTTCAAAAATAACTGTATCTGATATCTCAAATGGATCTTAGGTGTATAGTTCAATGGAACCATATCAAGACAATCTATGATATATTATAATTTGGAGTCTTTATATGTATACCAATTAGTAGTTCTAAATCACCTAGGCTCTGAAAAAAAAAAGATAAAAAGAAATGCTTCAAGAAGAGGATGCCAAGTCAGCTTGGCAAGAAAATGCTTAAAAATTATTAAAAACTTAAAAAATTTGTAAAAAAAAAAAAGATAAAAAGAAATGCTTCAAGAAGAGGATGCCAAGTCAGCTTGGCAAGAAAATGCTTAAAAATTATTAAAAACTTAAAAAATTTGTAAAAAAAAAAAAGATAAAAAGAAATGCTTCAAGAAGAGGATGCCAAGTCAGCTTGAAGAGAATTCGTATATGTTTTAATCTGAACAGTAAATGAACAGTTTATGTTTATGAACAATCAAGAACAATATTTCTGATGTGGAAGATCACACGAAGGTGCAACCACGCAACCACAGAGCAACTTATACCACAACAAATTAAATATTTACAATTAACTCAACCAAGTATATTTAATTTAAGGTTGAGGGTTCCTGCAACCTTAGCCCTGGGATCCCCAGAACTAAGTCAGAAGTGTGGAGGGAGAAGAGAAGAAAGCCTTTAACAGGGCTTTAGTAGTAACAGTTTATAAATTTAAATTAAATAACTTTAATTTTAAAATATGAAAATACAAATTTAAACTTACAAGTAAAGTTTAGCAATCCAGACTTCGAACGTTTAATGCCTTACAAAGAATTTGAAGAAGGCAGAGGATTAGAGAAGTTTAGAGTAGTTGGTTATACAAGCTTTATGCCTTCACCAAGAGGATAGGCCCTTTCCCTTTAAATAACATAGAAAGAATCCTTTACTATTCTACCTTTTACTATTTTGAACAGTGCTTGGTCCTGCCACCGCGAATCTTGAACAGTGTTGACCTTTACTGTGGAATGAAGTTGGTCTGCCACCGAATCTTTACTGTGGATGATACGTTGGCTTTTGCTGTAGAAACAGTGATTTAACTTTTACTGTTGAATGATGGTGAAATAAGGTTTCACTTGCCTTTTACTCAGATGAGGACGATGTGTCCTTCTTTTTCTTTTCTTTTTTTCTTTGCTTTATTTTTTTGCTTTAATTTTTCTTTTGCCTTATCAGCTTTGCTTTTGACTATAATGGATTCAAAAGCTTCATCATTACTATCTTCGTTGGAGGATAGTGAGAATGATGTTGATGACGAAGAGGAAGCCATATCAGCCCACTTCTGTTTGCTTGATTTAGATATTTTTTTTGCTTGATCTTAGATATTTTACTTACTGGAACAGTCTGCCTGCTTTTTACTTGATGAGGGTTTTACTGGAGAATCAGAATCTGTTGAAAGATGCTGAAGCATTTCTTGACAGATTCGTCTATACTCATCTGGAGTTTTAGCAGCAGCTAACCTTGCTTGGCATTGTGCCTTTTGGATTCCGAAAGTCGGTTGATCTTTTAGTGCAAGAGTTGTTGCATAGGTTAATGGAGAAACCTGTTTTAATTTATCACGTATCCAGAGATCAATTTTTAGTTCCGTGGTATTTAAGTTCAGTGGTAGAGTTCTTGAACGATCCCCACCATTTAATCTTGTGTCTTTTTACCAACATAGGAATCTGGTATGTTCCTATGGCATACTGTATTGAGTGTCCAAATACCATTGATATACCCATGGCGTGAAGAAGGCCATACAATAATACATAAGTGAAGGAATATGGGCTTCTGCAGGACTAGGTTTAAAATGGGCTTTAAAATACTGATATAAGGCCTGTATGGGAGGAGGGATAATTTCATTGGAAATACCCCTGGTTTGCCACCATTTTTTAAACCAATTAGGCACTTTAGAATCAGTACGGAATGAAGTATCAAAATAAATTAGCCATGAATGTGTAGCAGTGGGATTTTGAATAGCAAAAACTTTGTCCCATGCATCACGGTAATCAAAATAATTGTAAACAGTACTGTGTACATGTTTATATAAAACTTTAAATTTTACTGGAGTAGAAAGGGAGGGTGCAGGCCAGTCCTTTGGATGAAGAATCCTGAGGATTTTAAGTGAAGAATACAAAATAACGGATTTATTGTTTGAATCAAAATTATGTTTAAGTTTTACCGAGCCTGTATCAAAAAGAATATTATGATAATATTCTTGAGGTTTTGCAAGATCTATTGGAAGAAAATACCAATCTTGAGGATAGTATTGTTTTAAAATAAACCAAGGATTAGTATTATTATAACCATCCTCAATCTCAATTTCATAATCAAAAACATTTTTTACAAACCATTTATGTATACTTGGAGTATACTGGATTTTTGGCAAATCCACAGCCATCAACGGATTTGATAAGTCTTTACTGTCTACCGTTTACCGTTTTGAGACAGACTAGCCGTTACCATGAACGGGTACGATCGCTTTAGTGTTAGAAGACATTACCTGGCGCCTTTGTGAAGAAGGACGCAACTTTGTAACGCCTTAAACCACTGTCTGGAGATTGCTTTAGCTGTTCAATCCATTACATACCTGGCGCCTCTGTGGAAGAGGACGCTATACTTTGTAACGCCTTAAACACTTCTGGAGATTGACTTAGCTGTTCAATCCATTTTTTAAGAGAAGGATTAAATACTAGTATCCTACCATTTAATTTTCAATAATCATGATCAATTATTATCTTAACTAAGACCAAATTAGCATTTGTCCCTAAAGTTTCTATTAATTATAATTTGGCCAATTTGTAATAAACAGACATGATTTAATTAATTCACCATAGTGTGTATTTAATTATTTTTTAAGGTCTCAATTACATTAATAATACTTAATTATCCAAATGTTACATATCCATAATTTAGATAGTAATTAATTCAAAAGTCCATTAATTACTAGATTAAGTCCTTAATAGTCCTTTAATTTGTCAAGTTGTCTAATAATTCTCCAAGCATAGATAAAGTGCCAACAAGTCCTTAAAAATGTTCCAAATAGCCCACAAAGTCTTGCAAAATTTAATTTTGCTCCTCATATGGTTGCCCATGACAAGATTAGCACAAAACTCACATTTTAATTCAACAAGAGCCATGATAATCATTATTAATCATCAAAATACAAATATTAATATACATACAACAATTAAAAAAACACTAAATCACCAAGTAGATAGTTTGGCCAACACAAAAATTATATCATACATGCTCCAAATTTCACCAAACTTGATATATAGCATAATCAAGTCAAGTAAATCAAGATTTCATAATTAATAACACAAAATTCACACAAAATAAAAGAGGGACAACAACTACAATATTCTATCCTCATAGAAAACAAACTAAAACATCAAGTACTAATCTTCACCAAGTTCGAACCATAGCAACATCAACTCATACAATCAAGATTTAAGGCCTCAAAATTGAATTTTCATGAAAATATTTTTCATAGAAAGTAGCTATAGGTTCAGCCAAATGGACATAGAAAGCATAAAAATCATACAACTTCTCAAAATGCAAAAATAAGCAAGCTTAAACATAGATCTAAGAATATATTGCACAAAAACAAGTACTTGAAGCATATTTAATAGAAATCAACATTTAACAACCTAAAAATATCTAAAACGAGGGAAAAATATACATAAACATTAATAAGCTTAGCTTTCAACTACCCCCTTCCCTTTGGATTTGGAGGATTCTCCTCCAAATCAAAGAAAAAGGGGATTTTCAAAAACTAATATGAACATGAAATATTGTTACCAAAACATGATGAATATGACATGTTAAACATGATTCTAGCCTTAGATTAAAAAGAAAAAGAGAGGAAAGATGAGAGAAAGAGGTCGTAGCATAAAGAGGGGATTTTCACCTTGAAAATCTTAGAATCTTGTAACAATGTTCACATAACTTAAAGATCTTCTTGAATAGAATAATATATCTTATTTTAAGAGGAGTTTTGAGGGATGTTTTGTGAGCTTGAAGGTTTGGCCATTAATGGAGAGAAGAGAGAAGAAGAAGAAAGAAGGAAGAAGAAAAGAGAGAAGAAAAAGTAGCATAGGGTTTTTGTGTGTGAGTTGAGGGTTGCATGGGACATATTTTATTCATTAAGAGCTTATACATAAGATAAGTGGATGCTTAAGGGATTTGTACCTTAGGTGTAGTGTAGGTTTCTTTTGCAAAGGAATATTCTTTTTGAATTAGAATCTTTTCTTTTTCTTTTTCTTTTTCTTTTTCTTTTTTGGATTAAAATCTTGGATAAAATATTTTGTTGTTGTATGATATGAAAATTTATTTTGTATTGGCATGAAAAAGTAATTTGTTTGTTTTCCTTCTTTTGACTTTATTATAGAGTGGTTAAGATTTAATTAGTCTTTTTTAATCCACATGCTAGAATTTGACACTACATATGTGCAGGACATAGTATATGACTATCTAGCATAAAATACACTGTGCTACCAAAACATAGTCTAATGACATGGTAAATTATCAAAATACCCCTATGACACTATAATTCACCTAAATAATTATAAATCATCCAAAATCCATATTAAAATCATATTGATGTATAATTAGACTCTAAACTTAATGAAATGCATGAAAATAACATGTCATGAAAATCAGGATATGATAAGGCTCAAAAGTCTTAACAGAATCAGAGCAGCTTGTTAGCTCAAACAAAGGGCACTCATGTGTCTAATACTAGAATCACATCCAAAGGATGTCCTACAAAGTAGCACTGCAATAGAATATGACATGTCACACCTCTATCCTACTACTAACACCAACCAAATGTACTAGAGTCTTAAGGTTATAATTTCATATTAACACAAACATTCATTTCATATAATCTTAATTTAACATAATCATATCATAATCTCATTCTTAAGATATCTTATTGCCATACAACATACGAGGCAAACTTGCATACTTTCTCATAAAATTATTCTTGTAGTTTAACTTTTCATAAACAAGTCACATAATCATATTTACCATTGAAGCATAATTCCTCCATATATAAGCTAGCATATAAGTCAAGTTTTACTTACTTTCTCATCAATAAGTCAAAATCTCAATGTTAACTTACAAAATCAAAATCCTATGAGGAGTTTAGCATAAGAAACATATTTTCATTATTTTCTCATTACGTACTCTACTTAACCAATTATATAACCAAGTCATATAATGAAACATAGTTTTCAAGCGTGCTTACTCAATAACTATATCATATAATCATACTTTATAATTTAGCATCCATTCTCAATAACAAGGTATAGCTTAGAAAGCCAAGTTCTATATCATACTCATCAAGCAAATCTTCATAATCATGGAATATTATTTGGTATCATTTAAGCCATTCTTATTTAAGACATTTTTCAAGAAAATCACATTTACCAAGATAATTCATAATCTCTATAAGTCATGCTCATAAAATTCATTTAAGATATTCTTAAACATTAAGATAATGTCTTAAGGGATATAATAGAGGCAAAATACTTAATTTCATTCATAGGACATTCATAATGATATATTGTTTAAGTTTCTTGAATTGATGCTTTTCTTATAATTATGTTAAGTTTCTTGAATTGATTAATGTAGATAGAGGAGCTACTACTGTAGCTATTATGTAAATTGATTCATTTTGAATTTTATATGATATATAGAACAGTAACATAATAGTCATATATGTATATAAGCAGAAGTATATAATTAAAGTTTACGTAAACTTGTAACACTAGTACATAATGTAAGTTACATATGTGCTTTTATTACTACCTTAAGTATCTTACTTTTATTATTGAATATAAGAAAATGAAATTGATCCAGTGTGTAACTGTATTTCAATTGGCCTCATAGGTTATGATACCGTTATCGATAAATGAATAGGCATAAAAAGCAAAAATATATGACGTTATAAATACTTTTTCATATATATATATATATATAAATGGAAAGCGCTTTTGACCCAGCTTATAGGTAATATTCTTGAAGATAAATGAGATAATAAAGATGTTTTTTCAAATTGTTTAACTTAAGTCCCTTGTAGTATGTTTATTGAGTTCTTATGCAAAATAAGTGCTTAATAAACATATTACAAGTGATATATCATGTCTTATGGTGGGATAAGGTGTGACAATCACTAGATGAACCCATGGACTCGGTAGAATTTTTTAAAGAATGGTTACAGGGTGCAGAAATAAAAACAAAACGAAAGCAAAACACAAGAGAACTAAAAGAAAATAGGACACTAGATAGAGAAATAGAAGCATTCTAGAGAGAGATGCTCTGAGGTTTACATGAGAGGAAGTGAAGTAATATATATACGGGAAAGGGGTGCATCCGAAAATTCTCTATAACAAATACCCAGACCCTTGAGTTTGTCTTAAAAAACCATATGACAGTGTGCACTCTCGTTATTCTCATCATTACTCGGTTTCAGTAATGGCCTAATGAATGATGGACAACTTTCAAGTATATGTGTGGATCAATTGACTGTTGGACATTAATTATCAATAATTTCTTGGGCGCTATTGATAATATTAATATTATTATTTAAATTATAATAAAAGATTTAACTAAATACGATTGGATATTCTAAATATCTAAATTTTTAATATCTAAACAAAATATCTTAAATCTCTCTCCCTAACGGTAAACAAGTAACAAATCACTCCACTATCTGATCAACCCTAAGCTCTTACTAGTACTGTTGTGTGAATACTCAAATTTTGAGACTCGAAAAGCCAGTTTTCCCGGCCGCGGCGGTGGCGGCTGCCCTTAAAGGCGGCTGCAGTCGCCTGTGAATACTCAAACTTTTTGAGGCTCAAGAGCCTGTTTTTTCCGGACTGCGAACAGTCCGGCCGGACCGGAGGCCTTTCGGAAAATTCACCGGAAGTATGCTCAGAGCCTGTTTTTCCGGACTGCGAACAAGTCCGTCCGACCGGAGGCCTTTCGAAAAATTCACCGGAAGGTTATGCCAATATGGTACTTGAAACGTCCGGAATAAATTACGAGGATCACGGACTGGTCCCGGAATATTTTTTTGGAGATCCGGGAACTTCCCGGGAAAAGCCCCCGGAGTGAACCTGCCTGCCCCGGCTGGCTCAAGCCAGCCGCCGAGCCGGCGGCCCATTCCCGGCGGCCCATAGCCGCCGGGCAGGCCGCCGACCCGGCGGGCCCGCCGACCAGGAAGGTTCGCCAAAGCGGCGGCCCGGCCGCCGAGAAGGCGACCCGGCCACCGAAACACGTCCGTTTCTTTTTTGTGCCTATAAATACAGGCCTCGGGCCTCCTTTTTTCCTCACTTCAGTCTGTGTGACGGACGCTTCCTTTCCCTCTCGCTTTCTCGCGATTCTTTACTGCTTTCTTGCATTTTAGCTTAGATTTTATTGCTTTCTTTGTTTTTGATATTTGGTCATTAAAATTAAATTAAATTAATTAATTTCCCTTAACGAATTAATATTCCCCTAACAAGGAGCTTAATTTGGAGCTAAGAAGTGGCCGACGACTGACTCAGGTAATATAAACTCCGCCTATTTAATTTTAGCACTTCATGCATGCTTCTCTTCTACTCCTAATAACTCTACAACTGCATAAACGCATTCATGTCATCAATTCGGCAAAATAAATTGCCTCAATTAATTAAGTTCAGGCTAACATGCCCGGTTAATCAATAATCGTGATATTAAAGCCTAAAATCCGACAATATTGGCCAAAAAAGGCCTAGTTAATCAATAACTATTGTGAAATTGCCTTTATTTCGAACAAATCCGGCTTAAGTCCAATTAATCAATAATTGTGGCTAATAGCTTTCATTAAACACATTTTTTTCTTGGCAATTAAATGGCCTACATTGCAATTCGGTTGATCACTTTCGGCAAACAAATTGCCTATAAGTAAGATTAACCACTTTTGGCGACAAATCGCTTAAACCAATTTTTTGGCAAAATGCCTTGAATAAATCACTTTTGGCAAAAAAATGCTACAAGTGAAATTAATCCAGTTTTCAAGTCGCTTAAAAGGCAATATTTTGGCCTAAAGCCTTTAATAATCGCTTTTGGCAAACAAATGCCTACAAGTGAGAATTAATTTCTTTTTCATAGCGACAAAGTCGCTTGAATCAAAGCTTTGGCAAAAATGCCTTAAAACTAAATCAATCTTTTGCGCTTTAAAGCCTTAAATCATTCATGGGCACAATTGCCTTAAATCAAATTTCAATTCTGGCGACAATCGCCCAATCAAACTTTTTTGGCAAATTCCTAAATCAACTCTTTTCGTGCTAAAAGCCTTAAATCAATTTTTGGCGGTTCAAACGCCCAATAAAACTTTTGGCAAACAAATTGCCCTTAAATCAAACTTTTTGGACTAAAAAGCCTTCAATCATCAATTTGGCAATAAAATTGCCTTAATCATTTTGGCGACAAATCGCCTATAACAATCTTTTTGGCTAAAAGCCTTAAAATCAATCATTTTTTGGCGACAAGCGCCTTAAAATCAATCATTTGGCAATCAAATTGCCTAAATCAATCTTTTTTGGGCTAAAAGCCTTAAATCAGTCAATTTTTGCAATAAAATTGGCCCAATCAACATTTGCAACCAAAATTGCCTTAACACAATCAATCTGGCAGAATGCCTAAACAAAAATGCACCAAGCATACACACACTCATGCATTAAGCATCCCATTTCAAAGCCCTTCAAAGAAATTCAAAGCCCTCTAAAAGAGGCCTATCGAACTACGTTGACTTTGATTTTCCATTCAAACGGAAGTACGTAGGCACGTCCGGGATTTCACCCCGGGCGGCAAGTCGAAATCACCAAAATCACTCAAACATTTCATTAATCCCTCATTTACCTTGCAAAACATTCATTCATCGGTTAGTTTATCAGCATGACATAGTCTCGGGATCCATCTCGGGTTTGCATACCATGCTTTACACATTGGGATAATTAATCTAGTAACTAGGTTAATTAAAATTGAAGTCATTCAGGGTTTTTTCCTAGTTTACCCTAAAATAATTAAACAAGGACTCAATTCATTCACGTGCCATTTTCTTCCTTTTTGTCACATGCATTCATATTGGCCACTGACTATTTTTGGGGAGGGGTTTCACATGTGACGCGTAATTTTTATTGCCCCCGCCTAACCCGGTGATGATAATGAGGATAAGGGAAAGAGCATCACGATCAACCAGAAGTGTTTAAACCAAAGATTGAATTCAACACCAGCCCAAGGAGGTCTGACCGCGTTAGGGTTGCGTCACGCAGCTATTACCTGCGTGACGGCACTCCTTAGTTGCGTTCACGCAAAAACTCTAACATCACGCAACTCTAACAAGGCTGACACCTCTGGCGCGCGCCCGTGCAACGGTCTGCACTGTTTGAATGATATGCGGCAACTGTACGAAAAGTAAGCTGCGTCACGCAGCTTACGGTCGCGTTACGCGGGTATAACCTGCGTGACGCGACTATGTTCTGTTGCCCTACCCATATAAATACAACATTTTACACTAAAAACGGGATACAACATTTTTCACTAAAAACGAGACTTTGGCACTTTTCTCTCATTTTTTCTCTAAAAATCCTAAGGTTTTAATCTAAGTTTTCATTAAACGGCTAGGGTTTTCTTCCCCAGGAACTCAAGTGAGTAAACTTGAGGAAGATCAAACCACTAACAACTTAGTTTTTGAAATCAAAAAAGGCATAAAAATATAAGAAGAAAAAAAAAGAGAGAAAGAGAGAAACACTTGGTTCTGTGAAAAAACTTGACAATCACATTTCTGGAATCGTGAACAACGTCTCTAAACTAATCTCAGTGCATGCAATCCTCAAATCTGAGGGCTAGGTAACTATTCTAACCTTTCTTGTTCATTTCTAGTCTTTTGTTTCTTAAAAATCTCATTTTCATAAGTATTTAGTTAGTTGATATTGTGATTGTTAAAACGTAAATTTCGCCCACTGTTGGGGACTTTCTGAGTTGTGTTTAATCACTATTTGACCATAAAGAACACGTAAACGTAAAAAGAAGCAGTTTGAAAGTGAGTTGCGGGCCAGAGCAGCCGCGTCACGCAGCTACTACCTTGCGTGACGCGACTGTTCATGTCCAAAAGCCCTTAAACCTGACTGGACCACCCGCGTTGACGGCCAGTTGTTCATGATTTTAGTCCATCTTGTTGTATATTTGTAATGCGGTGGCGGACTAAAAAAAGTTTTTTAATAATTTCTTTTTTAATTTATTATTTTTTTTTTTTTAAATTTTAATTAATTTTTTTTTAATTAATTAAATAATATATATTAAAAATATTTTTATTTTTTTTTATAAATTTTATAATTAATTTAGTTCATTAAAATATTTTTTTAATAAATTTTAATTTTAAATTTTAAAATTTATAAAATTTTATTTATATTATAAAATTTTTTTTTTAAAATAAAAATAATTTTTTTAAAAATTTAAATAATTATTTTTTTTTATATTTTTTAATATTATTTTATAAATTTTAATATAATTATAATTTATTTAATTTAATTTTTTTTTTTATTTAATTTTTTTTTTTATTAATTTAAATTTAATTTTAAATAATAATATTTTTTCTTAATTTAATTTTTTATTATAATAATATAATTTATATTTTAAATTAATTTTTTTTTTTTTTTTATATTTTTTTATTATTAATTTTTATATTATTTAAATTATTTTTTTTTATTTTTTTTTTATTTTTTTTTTTTTTTTTCTTTTTTTGTTAATTTTTTTTAACTTTTTTAATTTTTAATTTTTTTTTTTAATTTTTAAAAATTTATAATTTAAATTTTTTATTAAAAAATTTTTTTTAATATAAAATAAATTAATAAAATTAATTATTAAAATTAATTTTTTTTATTTTATATATTTTTAATTTTTTTTTTTTTTTAAAGTAATTTAATTTTTTTATTAAATTTTTTTATTTAAAATTTTTTTTTTAAATAAAGGAGTCTGGATAAATTTTTTATTATTTTCTTTTTTTATTAATTATTTAATTTAAATTAATTAAATATCTTTTTTATAATTACTAAATTTTATTCATTTTAAATAATAAATTTTTTTTTTTTATTTTTTTAATTTTTATTTTATTTATTATTATTTTAATTTTAAATTTTTTTTTATTATATTAAATTTAATGTATATAAATTTTATTTTTTTTTATTTAAAAATAATTTATATAAAATTTTTTTTTTTTTAATTTTTTTTTAATTTTTTTTTTTAATATTTTTTTTTTATTTATAATTTTTTTAATACTTTAAATTTTTTGCTTTAATAGGAACTCGGTTCGATTTGTTCGGGTTGGGTTTAAATAATTCGGCTTTTTCTGAAATAAAATCAATTAGAAATCGTAGGTTAAAAGAGGTCGGTGTTCCGGGTGTCGGTTTCCAACGGACCGACGTACCCAATTCCCTTACCTAGAATCGTACTTGGTACGCCTGACCAGTCCTTTTTCAAAAAATAGGCCTTAAATAAAATTGGGTTAAATGAAGTCACTTTTTTTAAATAAATTGGAAACGGTCCCATTGCCGAAAATAATGGGTGGCGACTTAAATGTTTTATAAGACCGATTTATCGGCATCGCACATCCAAAAACTTTATCACCTCTTTCAAAAATAAAAAGACAAAAACAATAATAAGATGTTTTCCGAGGTCCTTCCGGGGTCATGGGATCTCATTTGGGGGCGAAAATAGTTTGGCGACTTCACTGGGGATTTTGCACCCACTAATCCCCGGTTGTTTTTATTAAACAATGTAGTAGGTTGCAATTAGGAGTTGACTCTAAAAACCTACTTTTTCTACATAAAAAATTGGTTAGAAAAGCCGATGGAAAATTATTGATCGTCCGTATGTGTTTAAATTGCTTTCCTTTTCTTTCTAAGGATTTTTGCATTCATTCGCATTTCTCTTTTCTCACCTCATTCTACCCGTATCACCCTTCGGTACTTTGTGACGATGGGATCTAGCTAAAACTCGCGTTTTAGGTGCATCCATCGAGGAATTAACATTACTACCAACCGCAAGCTAAGTACCTTAAAGGTACGTTCAAAAGGCAGTAGGCCCAAACAAGCCCGGAATGCCTGTTTTGCAGAACCCAGACTTTGTCACCCAATAAGCACTAAAGCCAATGCATTACGTCAAAAACCATAGTTACTTCCCTTAAGGAAATACACGATTCTAGTTGCTGTTGATTGTGCCGCATTCATTTTCGAGAGTTGAAATCGTCAATCTCAAAAACCCCTGATTGGTTGTCGAGATATAACCAATTTCCTCAGGGAAACAGATGTCGGAATTTTATCTACCAATGGAATCATGTGTGGGAGAAATTAAGTTTGGAAAGGGCATGCATTTTCCCTACTCCCCGTTCCCCTGTTTGTTATAAATTGTACATATATTGTGACATTCATGCACCACGTAATACTTTTTGTTTCAGCCATGCATTAATAAGAGTTGATTTTCAGTATGGACATTTGACCTTGGTATCGAGACTGAACCTCAAATTCGTTTTGAATAATATTATACAATAACTTATAGTGAATTAATACCCCAAAAGAAAAGGGAGATATAAGGGGGTTGCGATTCCTTTGTATCTTTACATTTCTTGCATTATTTGAAAATAAGGGAGAGATTATAAAATTTTGTGACAAAAAAAAAAATATATCCTGCTTGGGACCATTTGTTCCAAGGCAAAAAGTAAGGACACGAAAATAATAATAATAATAAAATAATAATAATAAAAAATCCCACTCGGAAATTCTTTCATTCCAAGACAAAAATTAGGGACTTGAGAGAAAATAGTCGACCGTAAAATCCAAAAGGGACGGTCGACGACAGATAATGCCAGAAATTGACGAACAGATAATGCCGAAAGTGTTTAAATATTAAAATAAGTTATTGACGTATTATTCATGATCGAATTTTTTGGTCCAAGTCGCGCGAAATCGAGAGATCTTTATTTCCATGGCGGCCTTAGCACAGTAGATAATGCAGTTTTTTCATCCTATGTGCTTTTCATTTTCGCAAGTGCATACATGCAGGATCCCCGCTTTAACTCAGGAATTTTTTGTCGAAGGAAATGTGATCTTTCTAGGGAATAACTGATTCGAGAGCATTGGAACCGACCGTCCTGGTCAGCGGTCTAATCAGAATATCGCCAATCCCCGAGTTTTATTCCGATGCAGTTCCAGTGAGCTAATTCAAGTTCATGCCAGATTGCAGAGCCCGCGATTCAGATTTGCAGTGAGAAATGGGCGAGGATGATATAGGGGATGAGCGCCGGATTTTCTCAAGCTCAGATGAGTGAACCATTGCTCAGATTGGGTGGCCACTGGCTCTCGCCTCAGATAGGGCGTCAAAAACCGAAGGCTTACTCCCGCTTCCTATGCCAGCCAACCTGTTGGTTGGAAGAGATGGCAAGATTTCAGATCCTGGGTGTCAGGATAGAATCAAGACCTTCTGTGGGAAACACTACCCCCGTCGAGAATGATGTGCTCGAGCAACTTGTCGAGCTGAAAGAAAGATTTGACAAAATGGCTGGCCAGTAAAAGGAAAAAGACCATGGGTCACCGAACCTTGTCATATAACGCGAGGTATGTTTTGCACCGCAACCAGTGTCTGCGCTCATTTAAGAGCATGTCAAAGCATACTATATTACGAAGGAGACAATGATCCCGCGTGTCTCACCTGTCGAAGTTTTCTCCCGGAGTCTCTCAAATTGGCAAGCATAATAGCAATGAGGAAGATGTTTTTGGCGAGGCATTCCCGCAAACATTACACAAGGACTATGCGGAGATGGTATGATGGTCCTTAGATGAGGAGGTTCAGAAAGAATTGGATCAAACTACTAGACCGCTTTTTCTCAAGCATTTCAAGACCGATGAGAAGCGACGAATTTGGCTGCGTGATTTGGATAGAGGGTTTGGTGAGATCAGGGGAAGGAATGAAAGTTTTCCGACTACTGATAGGAGATGGAGAACCCAAGCTTGGTGATAGAGTTCAAACAAGGGCCAGAAAGACAAGAGTTGATCAGAAGTCTTCAAGTTAGGGAGCAATGTTGCCCTTGCTTTAAGGAAAGGATGGTGTTATACAGCCAGGCCTTCACGTTGATTTGCTCTAGGTCAAAGCGCTGGCTTGAACATGTGAGGGAGCTGTCAGGAGGAAAAGAAGAAGAGATAGAGGTTGTTTGGCAATTACCGGACTGTCTGTATGGTGACGAGAAGTGCGCGAAGTTAGTAACCAGGAACGCATCGGGAGCAGTAATGATAGTGGGGGCAATTAATGAAAGAGCCAGAGAGAGAAGTTTACTGATTGTAGGGAGACCGCTGTGAGCACAGTGCTGAAGATGATGTGATCAAGAATGGGAGTTGTTTGTGCGAAGGCTGCCCGAGTCGCCCCGACTAAGCCCCGTGGCGGGGGAGAGTATAATGGAACCGAAACTGTGATTACCGATCGAAGTGCAAGGGACCATGTCAACGTGGACGATTGTTTCAAATTAAGGCACGGATATTCCACGATTTGATTGACCGAGTGGAAATTAAGCCGAGCGCTTTCGGAGAGGAACAGAGCCCAGCACTAAAGAAAAGCAACCCGCTCCGTCGCCCGAATATGATCAAGTATAACTATTCCGTGCCCATAGAACCAGTCGGGAGGATCAGTCAAACAGCGATCCGGATAGTGGATTACAGAAGAAGGTGGTGATTAGGCGGAAGCTGAATGGGAAGAGCGGATGTGCGCAATGTTGAATATATGGGTGACTGTAGTAGCGATGAGGAAGAGGAATGCCAGTAGTAGCGATGAGGAAGAGAAGATGCCAGTGAAGATTGAAATCGAGAAAAGCATCACGGTGAAGGTGGGTGATGTGCCAGAAGATGAGGATGAGCAGCTCCAGCTTGCTATTCAAAAGAGCTTAGCCGACCAAGAAAAACAATGGTACTACAGTAGTGAAGAAGACATGAATGAGGTAGGCGTCCAGAGCTTAACCTGCAGTGGGCGAGTATACAATCTCGAGAGCAGTGTGTAGGCCAAGGGAAAAGAGATTGCTGTGGATGGAGCAAAGAAGAAAGTGACAGAAAAGGGCGGAGATGAGCCAAAAGAGAAAAAGAAATAGGAGGAGGTAATGAAAGGGCAGAAGAAGACTGTCGAGGTTGGAGAAAGCAGTCAGAATAAGGTACCTAGTAGGGTGACCGCCAGTTCGGTATTGAGTTAGTTGCAAAGAACAAGAGCAGACATTTCGATATGGGACTTGCTGATAGCATCTAAGGAGCATAGAGAAGCTTTACTTGAAGCCATGACTTTACCTTGAAGGCCATGACTGTTTGTGTAGAGGTGTCGGCTCGGATTCAAAGTGTTGATATGAATCAACATGCTGACGCAGAGAGAATAGGCGAGGGTCGCACTTTCGTTTGAGACTCGGAGTCTCCCGCCGGAAGGAAGAAACCCAACTGTAAAGATGCATTGTACATTCAGATTGGGCCGTCGAATGGAGGCGATACCGCCGGAACGGTGATGGTGGATAAGGCGGATCAGGCACTGTGTGTATGCCCGTTGAAGATGCTGTCGTAAGTTTAAAAAATTGGAAGAGTCTGAACTTGGAGCCATCAAATATGGGTGGTCAGGCTTGATGCAGACACTAGTGGCGGAAATGCAAAAAGGAACTCTTTAAAGTGAAGATGATCCACCGGAGGGGCCCGTGGAAAGCTGGGTAGACGTGGTTGTGCTTGGACATCGTTAGCCCATACTATGCTCTTTTGTTGGTTGACATTTTTTTGTTGGGAAGACCCTGGCTCCATCCTTTGGGTGCAGTTCCGTCCACCTTGCACAGAAAAGTAAAAATTCCATGGGGTACGGATGTGGTGACTGTCAATGCGCAAGAAGATCTAAATGTGGCCACAGTGGAAGGCTTAGAATTGGCAGTACCATTATCGGGTTTTCAGGTGGCAGTAATTGATGCGCCCACCACCAAGAGTAAGAGTGCAGTGAACAGAATGAGTCCTTTCTCAAGGAAGATGATAAAGAAGATGAATTGGCAGTATGGCAAAGGTTTGGGTCGGGAGCTGCAAGGAATGTTTGAACCTCTCTCATCAGCATTGGGACAGCAAGATAAGTGCGCCATTGGGTAACAGCAAGATTAAGTGGCGGATTGGGTTATTCCCTGAGAACAGGAAGGAAGGAGAGGTATGTAAGAATTTCGGTCTCCCAAGTTCAGTAGGGTCAAAATACGATATCATATCTTTTTGTTCCACAAGCCGAAGGAGAAATTTCAGAGTAGGGGGAAGACCTAAATCCCCGGCTTGGAGATATTTCAATGACCGACCTATGAGGAGAAAGCTGAATCAAGTCACCCGATAACCTTCCTTTTTGGAAACAGCTGGTGGATGGACCGGTTTTTTTATGGTTTGTGTAAATGACACAGAACAAGCACTGAATTTGGAGTGGTTCAGAGAAGATATCCGAGTTTTGAAAGACAATTTCTGGGGAATTGGGTGATGAGCCTCCAAGAATAGTGCATGAGCATGAAGGCCTAAGGCGCGGAATCCTCCAGTCGGTTCTAGCTGCTGAAAGATGCCGATATGGGGCAGAGATGAAGGTATTGCAAGATGGAAAGCCGGTGGAAGAGAAAGGGAACTTAACCCCAAAGGAAGAAAGAAGGGTGCAGATGGCCCTTGATGAAGTAATTCCAGGCAATAAAAAACACTTGTAATGAATGTATTGAACAAGCAATTAATCCTGTAATTTTTGCTTTTCTAATGCTCTTGTTTGTTGAAGAAACAATATGGATGGTTTTCCTCTTTTATTCAATCAATGGAAATGAACTTTGGAACTACTTGTTTTCTTGGTTTTTCCTGATTGTCATGTTCATGGCATTGATTACACCACATTGCGCATATTGACAATAAAATGCATTGCATCATTTTTTGCATTTTAACTTAATGTCACGCACCGTAAGATCCTAAAATAATCGAAATCGGATCAAGAACTTTAAGACGTTAAGCTTAGACAGGATCTTCAAGAAATGCATTAGAAGAAAAATTTCAGTAGGTAATTTGCCTGGTAGCTATCGGTCGGACATGCCAGGGAATCGACAGATCAATAGCAGTAGCACTTCAGATTGCCTAACTGATTTCCGAGTGTTAAACCAGTGAAACAGAAAAGGAGAAGGGTTTAAACACCAGTCAGACCAGAATGGCAAGACAAGATCAAGGCCAAGGTCCAAAAGCAGCTAGATGAGGATTCTTAGAAGTAGTACATTATCCGGAATGGCTGGCCAATATAGTCCCTGTGCTGAAGAAAGATGGGAGGATAAGGGTTTGTGTTGACTACAGGAACCTAAACAAAGCCTCGCCCAAAGATGACTTTCCACTTCCGCATATAGATGTTTTGATTGACAGTGCTGCCGGAATGGGATGTTATTCTATCTTGGACGGATTCTCCGGATACAACCAAATCTTGATGGCCTTAGTTGACAAGCATAAGACTGCCTTTACCACGGATTTTGGGACTTTCTGCTATAGAGTGATGCCGTTTGGACTGAAGAACGCTGGGGCGACATACCAGAGAATGGCTACAACATTATTTCATGACATGATCTATAAAGGATTGGAAGTATATGTGGATGACATGGTAATCATGACAAAAACACAAGAAGAACATATGGAGATGTTGGAAAAGTTCTTCACGCGGGTCAAACAGTACAATTTAAGACTCAATCCTAAAAAGAAGTTCTTTGGCACAGGTCAAGCAAGTATAACTTGAGACTCAATCCCAAAGAGTGCGTATTCGGAGTAACGAATAGGGAAGTTGTTAGGTTTCGTCGTAGGACCCTGACGGGGATTGAAGGTTGGAAGTCAGACAAAATAAAAGCCATTTAGGACATTGATGGAACCGCCAAGAACAGAAACGTCAAAGGTGAGAAGCTGTTTTTTGGGATAAAATTCAGTACATCAGCAGGTTTATTTCTAGGTTATCCATAAACACCTGTGCTCCAATTTTTCAAGCTACTAAAGAAAGAATCAGCCAAGTTAAGCCAGTTAAGTGGAATGAGGATTGCCAGAAAGCCTTTGACCACATAAAGAAATATCTGATGAATCCACCGGTGCTTAGTTCACCTAAACCAGGAGAACCCTTGATCTTGTATTTGTCCGTAGAAGATACAGGAGTGGGGGCAATGTTGGTACAGTCGGACGCCGCTGGAGTAGAGAAGGCTATTTATTACATCAGTAAGAAACTACTGCCTATCGAAGAGAAGTACAATCTGATAGAGAAAACGTGCATGGCAGTTGTATGGTCAATAAAAAAGTTAAGGCCGTACTTTGATTCTTTTAAGGTCACTTTTGTCTCCAAAATTGATCCTCTGAAGTATTTGCACAGAACGCCTACTCTAGAGGGACGGTTGTCTAAATGGTTAATTTAGATGTCCAGCGTGGATGCAGAGTTTGTAACGAAGAAAATGGTCAAAGGTCGGGCTGTAGCAGAATTCCTGGCAGAAAATCCAATTACAAGTGATGAACAAGTGATGAAGCCTTGGGAATTGGAGTTTCCAGATGAGCACTTACAATGTATCGAGACAGGGGCTTGGAAAATTGTACTTTTGATGGATCTAGCCAATCAGAAAATGGAGCGGGAGCTGGTATTTGTAATTGAAGCCTATGGCGAGGTTACCACGATGTGGCAAGAGACTGTTGTTCCCCCACTGGGGTCACGTTAAACAACATGGCTGAAGTTCGAAAGCATGTATTCATGGGAATGGAAGCTCTTCTTGGCATCTGGTGGCTAAGGGAAGTTGAGGTGGGATAGGAAGATTCTTTATTGGTTATTGGAACATGCCAACGGAGAGATGGGAGAGGTAGAGGAAGTGAAAGAAAGACTGAAGCCCTATGTCGAGTACTTGGTTGAAGAAAGCAGCACTATTCGACAAGAATCAACTTCAACTCACATAGGAAGAGACGCTATAAACAGAATTCCAGATGCCATTGGCAAGAGCATTAGCAACTCTGGCCTTGGAGGATGATTGAGTAAAGATTTGGGTTCCAAAAAAGTGCCATTTATCATTACCGCAAAGGGGGATAAGCCATAGCACCGTGCTATAAAAAGAACAATTTTGTGAACCAGAGTAGAAGATCAGAGGAAGAACCATGGTTTTACGGATATTCATAGAAGGTATATGAAAGACGGTACTTTTTTTCTGGGTGATGAAAAAGCAGACGAAAGAGATACAGTGCAGATTCGCAAGAAAAAAAATGGGCTATTTGAATTAATGTTTTAGCCGATTAGAGATTAGTGGATCATTCATTATAAGGAAGAACTTGGAGTGGGATGATTGCTGGGAGAATGCGTGAGTAAGAGCAAGGGAGGGAAGAAAGAACAATAAGAAGGAGAAAGGTGCATAAAGTGAGTTATTGCGGTACTTGGCAATCTAAGCGGGCATGAGCCTAGCAAGAAAAAATCATGAAGGCAGGAGGTAATTTCCTGGATGCAGGATGGGATGAGTGACTGTGTTCAGTATGTGCGTCAGAGTGCATAAGCTTGCCAATATCATGACAATAAAAGCCATTTACTCTTACTGTCGAACTCCAACCAACAACTCCTGTCTTGGCCTTTCTGGCATGGGGTTATAGACGATTTGGTCATTGGCAAAATCTACGCCGCAGCATCGAGACGGTCATGCAAGTATATATTGGTTGCAGTTGACTACTTTCTCTAGATGGATTGAGGCTACAATCTTTAGCATGGGAAACCCTTAGACGCGCACAAAACATGTTGCTGGAGATTCATTGAAACAAAAAACAATTTTCTGTCGCATATGGGTGTTCCCATCATGATAGTACAAAGATAAATGGTATCTCATTTTCAAAGCAGTAATGTTGGCCAATTGCTTTATAGATAATAAAAGGTTTGAGCATCAACCAATTCTTCTGCCTTATCGCCTCCTCAAGGCTAATGGCGGCAGTAGAAGCTAACGGAATAAGAGAATTAAAAAGAAATCCTGTCGAAAAATGTGTGAAAAGGTACAGAAGTTTGGGCTGTAGAACTTCCTTTCCGCGCTCTGGGGGCATCGCACTACTTTCCAAATAGTTAAATGGAGCCTACTCTCCTTTTCGAACTCCTTTTGAGCTTGTATATGGGATGGAGGCAGTGTTACCAGTAGAGCTCGAAAAGAAGTCTCTCAGGGTTCTTGTGGAAGCTGGTATGACCGAAGAAGAGTGGGTCAAAAAAAGATATGAAGATCTGGCACTTTTAGATGGCAGAAGATTGAATGCCAGATTCCATGATCAGATGAGAAAGAGAAGGATTGCCCGTTTCTACAATAAGTGGGTACATCCAAGGGCTTTGTAGAATAGAGATTTAGTGTTGGTCAGATTGTTAGATCACGAAGCCCAGAGTCATCCTGGAGGGAAATTCAGACCCAACTAGCATGGACCGTTTAGAATTCAGAAGCTGTTGGCCAAGGGTGCCGCTAAATTGGTCACTGCGGATGGGAAGCCTTTTAATCGGATCGTTAATCAAGACCAGATCAAAAGGTTCTATGTCTGAGATGATGATTTCGACCATAAAAAAAATGAGATTAACGCATGGTGCTTAGTTTAAATGCAAAATCTATGTCATGCATTTGTGACATACTTGCGACTGGTTGCTCAATGCCATCAACTTGACTAGAAGGAGAATAGGCGAATGAGTAGTTAGAATGAACAAAGTTAAGAGCAATAATAAAAATAAAATAAAATTTTTTGTGGTATCAACGACATGGTGCTTAGTTTTAAAAAATCAGAATCCATGCCATGCGATTCGTGATACAATGTGTGATTGGTCGCTCAATGCCATCAAACTTGACTCCGAAGGAGAATAGGAAATCAAATTTAGTTTAGAAGCGAATGACCATTGTATTAAAAATAAACTTTCTTTACTTCCTGTATTAATGTTGAAAAGAAGTAAGATTAATAAAGGATTTTGTGTTTTTAAATTTTTGTTTTTGTTCTGGAAGTTACGTCAAATTAGAGTACAAGACCTTTCCTCTCTTACTTAATTGAAATGAAGGTCGACCCGCTCTTTGTTTTGAAAATGTCCTGCTATTGGTCCTGCCTAAACACAATGAACTTTTTTAATGACATTGATCAGAGGAACGAACAACCACTTTTCTCAGTGATTTTCCCTGAAAAAGATCAATATCAAAACCATGAATAAACCTAATTTACTCATGTAGGTTCATAGCATACATAAAAGGAGTTACATTTGTTATTATTTTTGTCTGATTTTGTGGGCCAGTGTAATTATAAAGTAATTCACTCCATTATTTTGTTGTCTTCAAGCATAAGCCTTTATTTTTTGTCTGATTTGTGCAGGTATTAAAGTAATCACTCCATTATTTGTTGTCTTCAAGCATAAGCCTTTGTTTTTGCATAATAATCTCTTTCTTATGAGCTTTTATTTATTAACCCAAGGGCAGGAGGCCCAAATAACTAACACAACAAATAATTTCGATAGAAAGGGTTTGTTGTTTGTTGTTGATTTATGTGTGCAGAAAGCAGGAATTAATAAAGACAGAATCATCGAGATCATTGACTAAAAGGAAGGCAGATACATTAATAAAAAGCTCATGGCTTGAGTACAAAGTAGCAAATAACAATTTATTCTAGTGGGGCCTATCAGTAGAGGCCAACCTTCATAAAGCATGACATCATTATGGGGTAAAGAACCAGTTGGCATACGCTGGTGTCACGGTGTCTTGCATCATTCCTTCATCTAAATACATGGTGTTTCGATTTCGCCAACGGTCAGCCAAATTGGTCAATAGATGCGACGTTATCAGACCACTCTCGAAGTTATGGATTCTGGGAACACGCTGTATCATCCCATACTGACGGTTGATCCTGTCGGGAAAATAGGCCATGGAACGGTCTAGGTTGGCGTACAATACATAGTTGAGGTTCATGCTTCCAATAGTGGCCAGCCTAATTCTCCACCAGGGACAAATCCATCTAACTGTCGGGTTATCCCCAAAATCGAAATGCCCTCGAGTTCGGGATCGAAAGTTGGCAGGACCATAGGTTGGAATCAAACGAGCAGATCAAAACGAGCAGGGAATCGGGAAGAAGTAGACTTAGCTTTTCTAGAGCCTAGGCCTGCAGCAAACCATTGGACAACACACGAACCACGATGATGGAACATTGAAGTTGGTAATGTTGAAGTGGCAAATATCTTACGACAGCAAACGCATTTTCCTCCATGATCATCATGAAAGACGGTACGATGATACAATTGCAAATGTCACGAACAACTGTAGAAGTCGGAAATCTCGCAATTCCAACTGTCAGAAGTCGGAAATCTCCAATTCCGGGTTGACGGTTCTTCATGACGTACACATTCAGCAACAAGAAGCAACAAGCTTGAATCCAAGAAAGATCCAGATCCATGGACAGAACCTTGTTAAGAAAAGGCTCCAAAGGAAGACCCTGATCCGTGTTTATGCCATCAGGGAGATAAACCGGACACAAGGCTGCAATCTCAGCTAGATCATATCTAGGGCCTGGGGGCAAGGCCGGAATTTCATTTTGTTCGAGATGATGGTCCATCACAGCACATAGTTCCTCATAGGTCGGAGTTATTTCAGCGTTTTCAAACCGGAAAACCATGGTGTTGGGATTGAAGTGTGCAACGAGCCAAGATAAGAAGCCATGGTTAGGTTTTAGGTCTTTGAAATATTTCAACCAGGCGAGTTGGTCCATAAATATTTCAACCAGGCGAGTTGGTCCATAGGGGGAATCTGCCATAAGTCATCAGAGATGGATTCGACGAAGGATGAAACTTGGTTTCTGAAAGCCATGAAAAGGATTACCTAAGGAATGGATTTGTTTTGAATACTGGGTGTGAAGAAAATGCAAAAGGAAGCCTCCATTTACAGGGGTGTAAAGGATCTGGCGAACGAACCACCGTCATTACTCGACATAATGTCATACTGTCCATAGTCGATGAGGAGCATTTACGCATGGATTGTGCTGGTTGCTGGATATTTAAGCTTGCATTAATAAAAGGGACAGTTTGTGCAATAAACAGGTTGAGTCTTTATGACCGCATTAATAGCCTTGTCAGGTAAGTACTACGATGCATTTCTGTTTGGAAAATGACTTATATCGCATTTCATTTTAAGTTCATTAATTGATTTTTGTAGTATTTCATTTTAAATCCATTATTTTATTCTTTATTTATTTCATTTATTCATTTATAATAAATCGGTCCATGGACTGCTAACAAGATGAACCATTTTTGTGAATAAATGGGACACCGCTATTTTGTACTTTTGTGTGTTTATATTTTATTTTTGCAGGAATAAGACTTCACAGTGGTAAAACATAAACGCATATGATAAAGTAATAAAGGCAAAATGTTGTGAAAATATAAATGATATCATAAAAATGATATAACTGTACAGTCATCCTAAAAATAATAAAATAATGTAAAATACTGCTAAATATTCTAAATGTTCAAAAAAATGTCCAAAAAAATGGCTGAGATGCGGAGCAAGACTACCGCTGCCTACGGCTCAGACCAGCAGCCGCCTGAGGGGGTGGAGACAGTGGTGCATCATCGGAAGAAGAGAGAAGAGCCATCCTCATCCTCCTCAGAAGAGTCGAGCGGGATGCCCTCAACCTCTAGCCTCGTCCGAAGCCGCTCTACCTCCACCTGGAGTCGGCTCACAGTGCTAGACTGACGAGATTGATGCCTCCGCAGCCTACCGATCTCCAGGTCCTGCAAAACAAAGACGTGTAAGGAAAGATAGAAATAATAATATGGAAGAAGGATAAGACACAAGAAGGTTGTACTTACCCGCTCATGTACATCAGAGTAAAGCCGACCGATGTAGGATCGGGCAAACCCGAATCACTGGCAAATCTCCTGGTACCTCCGGGCCGGCACCTGCAAATAAGAAAATCCATTAAAAGGCAGAGCCGACCGATGTAGGATCGGGCAAACCCGAATCGCTGGCAAATCTCCTGGTACCTCTGAGCCGGCACCTGCAAACAAGAAAATCCATTAAAAGGCTATTTAGGTAAAGTGTTCTTAACTTTGTAAATCCAGTTTATAACTCACATGTGTGGTGTGCTCAAGGTCCAGCTGCACTGGAGGAGGAGCCTGCCGAAGATCAGCAAGAATGACGATGCCTGATCCCAAGCCTAGACCAGGGTCCAGCACCACCTCCATGTCTGGTGGGAACGGGACGTCACCCAATACCACACCGGCCGGTCCAGCTGGAGCAGCCGCACAGCCGCTGCCTCTGCCTTGTAATGAGCCACAGTCTTGTGCGTCTTCCGCTCCTGCGTTGAGATGCAGAGGAAAGTAAGGGCATCAGTGGTCTGAAACAGTGAAAATAATAATGAAAGTAAATAAGACTGAAGATCAAAAAAGTGACCTAGGTGTACTCGAGAATCTCGGGAAGCCGCGCCTGCATCCGAGAGGAAAAATAAGCAGCGAAATCACCGACGGACAGAAAATCGTTCGCCGAGAAGCCAAAAAATCGGTTCCGAGAAGCCCCTATTACTTCCACCTCCAGCAGCCCCTGTACTCCACCTCCAGATCCTCCCAGGTCAAGCCCTCCAGGAGACACATGTGTCGAGGAGGGGCATGAGGCACCCTCCGCTGTGCTGGAGCTACTAGAGTGTCGTAGACCCTCTCTCCGAGGAAGTACCGATCAACCCAGTACCCCTGCATCAGCAGCCTCGATCGGGTGTGCAACTCAGCCACCTCCCAGCCCGGGTAGGTCCTCGAGGCCTCACAATCCCACGGAGTCAGGAACAGATGCAAAAGAATAAGAAATCAGTAATTGTTGTGCATTAAAATAAAAGGGGAGAAAGCTAAGCTAAATGTTCAGAGGTTCTGTTTGTACTTACATCGGACAGCTCCCGGTTGTTAAGGAAGCTCCTCCAGTACTCCGGATCCTCGCCACTGGCATAAGTATGATGACAGTGGGCCAAGTAACGAGGAATCCTCCTAGACTCGGCAGGAGAGTCACCGCTCTAACCACCCGGATAGATACGGTACTCGTATGACCATACTTGCAACAGAAAGAGAAATGATATCAGTTAGTTGAACAGTTAAGAATGACAAAGAAGAAGCTGAAGAGTGAAAGAATGTTACCTCTAGAGGCCGGATGAACAGCCAGTTTGACTCAGTTTGGACTCACCACTACCCCACACAGTCCCAGATATCCAAGACCGTGGTAGAGATGAAGCCAAACCTAAGTGTGGCCCTCAGTCGAAGGACCCCGACCTGGCTCAAATCCCTCAGACAATGCCAGCAACTGTCGAGTCTCCCTTATTCTGGGAGGTGCATCAGCCGCTGGGGATGAAGAATGATAGTAAAACAAGAAGGACGAGCAGCCTGGTCCCCTCTCTCCTCCGAGATATATGCCCGGAGCATGAAGTCGGGCCTCCACCGGTACTCCTCCAAGCTCCAAACGGGTCCTGATTACCCTCGGCCAGAACCGGAAGACCACTCATAAACAAGCATAGCCCTGCAGTGTACCGGGATTTGTTGTGTGGTGACACCAAGCAGAGAGCGGACTAGCTGAGCTCCGAGAGTAGCCGTCTGGTACCGAGCATCCAGTGGGGGAACTGGACCAGTGAAGCGCAGACCGGTGATGGCAGTATAGTCTACGGGCGTGAGGGTCATCTCGCCGAACCCAAAGATGAAGGTGTGCGTACAATCGTTCCACTGCTCCATCAATGCATATCGCATAACGGGCGGGAAACAGGGCTGTGTGCTGCGCAATCCTGCAGCATAGTCCCCGAAGCTTGCAGCGACGACCCGAGCTTGCATAGGCGGGTCCAGCAAATCCCAGGGGTCCAGCAAATCCCAGAAGGCGGAAGCATCAGTGGCCGATCCACCCGAGCTGGCCTTGCCCAGATTAACCTGTAAGAAAAAATTTTCCAATTTCAATAAATATAGTACTAACAATTATTCATTTTCTTCTATGGCAGGAAAAATAAAAACCCAAATTTCGGTTTGGACCGTAGCTGCATCACGCAACTGCACAGCCGCGTCACGCGTCCACACAGCTGCGTCACGCAACTTGACCCTAAGTGCACACCTTAAAGCACAGTTGCGTCGCGCACCTCAGCACCCGCGCCACGCCACTCCACAGCTGCGTCACGCAACTGTTCAAAGTTTGGCGTCCTAAGAACAGATGCGCCACAAGATGCGCCACGCAACTCAAACTGCCGGCCACGCATAACTCGACAGTTGCATCAGCAACTTGTTCAACGACTTTGGTTCTCGCTGACCGAACAGTCGCGTCACGCAAACTGTTCTTTCCAAAGAAAGGCTAGCGTGACACAAATTGGTCGAAGGTACGCAAGCACTTTTGATTAAGGCCTAATTCAACTATATTTGTGCTTAATTCTCATGCAATTTTTCAGGGCAAAATCAAGTCGCCCTAGAGATACAACAAGTAAATTCAACAAAATCAAAGTTCAACACACGAAAAGGGGTCAATCCTAAAGTATCAGAGGCAAGCTAGGGTTTTCTGGCGCCGCCGAACTGTTCGCACAAGAGAACAGCTGCGTCACGCAACTGTTCACGCAGGAACAGCCGCGCCACGCAACTCCTACCTGTGTGACGCGACTGTTGACGCAGGCACAAACTATAAAAAAATAGTCATACGCTACAATTATGGATCAAAAGCGGTAAAATTGAAAATTTTGTACTTACCTCGGACTGAAAGCCGCGCATCCGGCTCGTCTCATATCTCACTGGGAACTCCGTACCCGGTGACGGAAGAAGCTGCAGCGGTCGCGTCCCGGGGGTCAGCGGGTTCCGGCTCACCGACACCGGCTCACCATCAAACGTCAGAATATCCGGTGGGGCCCTGAGGGTCTCCATCTCCGGAGTATAGGCGGAAGCAGGGATTTCAGAGAGTTGAGACATCTTTTTCAGTTAAAAGTTCAGAGAATTCTCAATTGCTTTCTCAATTGCTTAGGCGTTTGGTGATACAGTAAAAATGAATCGATTAAGCAATGAAAGTTCTTATAGTAAGTATCTTCGGCCCAAGCCCATTTCTCCAAGCAACGGCCCAAACCCACTCTTTCCAAGCCCAAAAAGAAGCGCCGGGCCCATTATCTTCTTTCAAAGCCAATAGGTCCGTGCGGCCACATTTTAACAGCCCACAATGGTCCACTTCGGCAATTTGAAACGCAAATAGTGCGGCTCATACAACTAGCAATTTTTGATCTATTACCACCACAGGAGGGCAGAATGCCAAATTGCCCAGATTCATCCTAGGTAAGTTTTCTTTTCACCACATATATAAGGATATACTTGAAAAATGCAGATAACAAATTTTATGTTTAATCATTTTATGCTGAAATAACAATTTTTGTAAAATCTTATTATGCTGAACATATTTTGTTAAAATTTTTTGCCTTAAATGTGAATCCCTTTTTCAAGCAATGGGAACACCTGTGAGTTCCATATTTTTCTAACAGAAGGCAAAGTCTGTTTGTACAGCTGATATTGCTCTTTTTCTGTGAACAATTTTATTCAGGCCAACCGGTGATGGTTTTTCGAAGCCGATAGGTCTTAACTGATTAGTGATGGCTGCATTTGCGACAGCTTAATTAAGAACAATTTCAAAATGGTGATGATATTGCGAAGTTGTTTGAAATTTTCCGCCTAGTCAATGAATGATGAATTGGCGAAGTTGACGCAGGGTAAACCGCACACTTTCGGGCCAGATCAAACCGAGTCTCTGAAGGATGCTTTTCTAAACTGACTGGAGCCGACGAGCCGATCAAACCGGACGCTTGAGTAGGTGGCTAGAAATCAAAAACCCTTTCAAGCGATTCAAAACTGAGCTTTGAAGAACATTTTCATCAATCAACATCTTTCGGGCCGATCAAACCAAGCCTCGACGGATGTCTCTTCAAAATTCAACGGGAGCTGAGCCAAAGCGATCAAATCGAGCTGAGGAGGTGACCAGAATATTCAATCCTTCAGGCGATCAAAACTGTAGCCTCGAGTTTTTCCAAAGCCAATCAAACCGAGCTTTGAATTTATTCGCATATTTATGGAAGCCAACAAAATTCGATCAAACCGAAGCTAAGAAGGTGTCCAGAACTGATTAATTCAGCATCTTTCAGCCGATTCAAAATCCGAGTTTCGGGCAGTGTTTCTTGATAGAAGGCGCGTAATGGACCACTTATAACATTAATCTGTTATATACAATTAGATGATAAAGTGGGGGGCAAACCTATTGACGCGTAATTTTATGCCCCGCCTAAACCGGTGATGATAATGAGGATAAGGGACTAATGGCATCACGATCACCAGAAGTGTTTTAAAACCAAAGAATTGAATCAAACCAGCCCAAAGGAGTCTGACCCGCGTTTAGGTTGCGACGCAGCTAATTACCTACGTGACGGCACATCTTAGTGCGTCACGCAACTCTAACGAGGCTGAACACCCTCGGCGGCGCCCGGTGCAACGATCTTGCATTGTTTGTATGGATACGACGGCAAACTTGTACGAAAAGTAAGTTTGCGTCACGGCAGCTTACGGTTGCGTTACCGCGGGTTAACCTGCGTAATGCCGACTTGTTTCTATTGCTCAACCATATAGAATACAAATTTTACAAACTTAAAAACGGGACCCTTTTCACTTTTCTCTCATTTTTCAAATCCTAAGGTTTTAATCTAAGTTTTCATAAAACGGCTAGGGTTTCCTTCCGCAAGAACTCAAGTGAGTAAACTTGAGGAAGATCAAACCACTAACAACTCAGTTTTTTGAAATAAATAAAAAAGCATAAAAAATATAAGAAGAGAAAAAAAAAAGAGAAAGAGAGAAACACTTGGTTCTGTGAAAAAAACTCGATAATCACATTTCTGGAATTGTGAAACAACGTCTCTAAACTAATCTCAGTGCATGCAATACTCAAATCTGAGGGCTAGGTAACTATTCTAACCTTTCTTTTTCATTTCTAGTCTTTTGTTTCTTAAAAATCTCATTTTCATAAGTATTTAGTTGATTTGCAATAAGTTATATCTAGTTGATTTGGTGATTGTTATAAACGTAATTTTCCGCCCCACTGTTGGAAGCTTTTCCTGAGTTAATGTTTATCACTTTTGACATAAAGATACACGTAAAAAGAGGAGTTTGAAAGTAGTTGCGGACCAAGCAGCCGCGTCACGCAGGCACTACCTGCGTGAATGCGACTGTTCATGTTCCAAAACCCTTAAACCTGGCTGACCACCCGCGTGACCGCAGCTGTTCGTGGTATTTGTTTCCAATCTGTTTGTAATTTGTATTTAACATTTTGTTTTGAATAAATAATCAACATACTGAGAATTTTAATAAAGTCACGAACCAGTTCCGTCACGTAGCTAGGAGTTCCGTCAGCGATGTTCTTCAATAGAACAGCTTGCAATGCACGCAACTATTCCAATTTACCAGGGCAATAACAAAGTTCAAGTCACGCGACTGTTCTTCATAGAACACCCGCGTCGACGCAACTATTTAAAGTATCCAGATAAGTAATGAGAGTTGCGCCACCCACGCGACTGTTCTTCATAGAACAGCTGCGTGACGCGACTGTCTTCACATTCCAGAATAGTTTCCTTATTTTGTCTTAATTTCATGTTACTAATTAGATTTTTAATCTTAATTCGGAAAATGGCCAATAATGGGCAAATTAAGTCTTAATCAAACTAAATCAATTAATTTATTGTGATTGTGAGATTTTGAGATTTAATATTTATTGCTTCTTTTTTATCATATTATTAAACTCGGTTTGTGGCCCGCCTTTAACCATAAGGCAAGAGCGGGTCTTTTAATTTTATTTGATATATATTATGGATGAATGGTGGATGTGATGATTAATTTATAAATGAATGCAATGGATGAATATAGTTGGGACGATTAATTAATTTTCCACATAGGAACTCGGTTCGGTTTGTTCGGGTTGGGTTTAGTTAAATAATTCGGCTTTTCCAAAATAACAAGAATAAAATTCAATTTAAAATCGTAGGTTAAAAGAGGCCGATTTTCGAGCGGCGGTATTTCCAACGGACCCGACGTACGCCAAATTCCTTAACCTAGAACCTCATTGGTTCGCCCTGACCAGTTTTTTTCTAAATAATGGCCTTGGAATAAATTGGGTTAATGAAGTCACTTTTATAATAAAATAAAATTGGAAACGGTCCCATTGCCGAAATAATGGGTGGCGACTAAAAAAGTTTATAAGACCGATTCATCGGCATCGTGATCCCAAAAGGTTTTAACACCATTTTCAATAAAAACAAACAAAAAGATGTTTTCCGAGGTCCTTTTCCGGGGTTTCTCAAAGGGTAGGCGAAAACAAGTACTGGAAGCTAAAAAAGCCATCTATAATCACTATTTTTCTCTCTTCTTCATTATTATTCTCTCATCTATTAGATTACAAATACTAAATAATTAATAAATTCTTGAGTTCATCAATTTTTATTAAATTTCAAACTTTCAAATTTAAATTCCATTTTCCATAATTAATTTCTATAGAAATTTCAAAGCGTTTCATATATTATATGTGATTATTTGCTGAGAAATAAGGGAATAATGAAATTTTTTTTATAAACATAAAAATTTTTAACTCTTAAGTAAGTTTAATCAATTTTTCCGAATGGAAAACAATAATTGTAATATTATAAAAAAATTTTAAGAAAAAAAAGAAAAAACAATGAACAAGTAGGCGGCTGCGACATGGCCAGATGTATGATTTTTAAAACATTAATTCGCTATCACACTCATATTTAACTTTAGTAAAAAGAATAATGATGTTGGCTTAATGTCCAAGTCAAGTATGTCTTCGATAATCTCGTTAGTTAAGTGAAGTCTTATATTACACGCGCAGCATGAGGATTGAGGAGGCATCTAACTGACACCAACAAGTCAACCATATTATAAATTTATAACATTATTATATAGAAATACATGTGGGCCACATTTTGTGTCATGCGTGCCACTAATTAAAAGGCGCTTTGGGATACTATGATAATGATACAATTTTAAAATCAAATTATAATTTAATTTAGTCAAATTTAATTTCTTTTTTTATTTTATCAAATTTAATTTCTAATCTTTCCATTATTAACAAGTTAAATTATTTAATTCTTTCAGTATAAAAATAATTAATATGTTATCAGTTAAATATGATAAAAAGATGAAGACGTTCTTCATTGATATATATTCAATAATTGAAGAGAAAATTATTTTAATAACATTTTAAATAATTAAAACAATTGACTTTTAATTTCTTTAATTTTTCTACTTAATTTTCTCTAAAAATTTTAATTTATAAAACTATTGAATAAAAAAAAAAGTTTCTGATGTTTCAATTTTATGACATAATTAACATATGTTTTTATTTTGGATTAATTAAAAAATGACTTTTTGTTTGCAAAATAATTTTTTATATATATTTTGATAATGTAATATATATTTAAAGTAAATATTTGTCTATTTCAAACAAATTAACGTTATTTAAGAGCTTGTTTGGTTCCGCAATTCATATCAGCTGATAGCTAATAGTGTTGTTGATAGGTGGTGGCTTATAGCTGTTAGCTGATGAATAATAGTGATCGTAAAATTTGATAGCGGTTGTACTTAAAATATAAATGACATAAGGACATAATTGTTTTTATATATTATAAAAAAATTTTAAGGCAAATATTTTATTTATATTTTAATATATTATATAAATAAAGACATTAATTCAATTTTTATAATAATATTTAATAAAAATGTAAAATTTGATAGCGGTTTGTACTTAAAATATAAATGACATAAGGACATATGTTTTATATATTATTAAAAAAATTATTAAGGCAAATATTTTATTTATATTTTATATATAATTATATAATAAGACATTAATCTCTTTTTATAATAATTTTATAAAAATAAATATTTTTAAATATAAATAAAATGAATAATAAAAATATTAAATTTTAAAGAATTAATTTGTATTAGTATTATTTTTTATGTAGGTTATTAAATCTAAATATATGATAAATAATATCAATTATCAACTGATGTAAGTTCATATTGTCTTTGGTAATTATTTTAGTAAAATGAATGCTGAAACTAATTATGCGGGCAAAATAATATAAGGGCTCAGAGGTAAATTAAGACTTTAAAATTGAGAGGACCTAGAAGAAATTTCAAAGTTTGAAAACGCTAACATAAAAAAAAAAAAAAAAAAAAGAAATTACACCATTTAATAGGTTAAAATTTTTTAAAAAAAAATTTTGAAGCTTAGGGGCTAGGCTTGGTAGGGCTTAAAATTTTGGCATAAGAACTTAGTGAAACTAAGTTTAGTGGCGATTTACATTTTTAATCTAATATGTTAATACTTCTATTTGTAAAATAAAATTTAATTAACATATTTATTGAACATTTCAAATTATCAAATTACACTTACTAAATAATTAATTTGTAATTTAATTATTCATTATGAATTTACATGTTTGAAGTGTTGAATACTCGTAATAATATAAGTTAAACTATTCAACATGAAAAATGAGCACCTATGTTTTTTTGTTTATAAAATTTAAGTATCATATTACTTATTTGACCTAATATTTGACCTAATAACTAATAAATGTAATTTTTCTTTTAAAAACTAATAAATTTAATTTTGAAAAATTATTTTAATAAATTAATCATATATATGTATTCATGCATTGTGCAAAATATCATATACTACTCTATTTTAAAATATCAATCTATTCCCATAGAATAAATAAACAATTTGTGTTATTCTTTCAAGGAAAAAAAAACAATTTGTGTTGTAGTTCTCATAATAGAGACAATCATCAATATAAAAAAGTTATTAAAGATGAAATCTCACTTTTTTTCTCTTAGTTCAAATTATTTTATTTTTAAAATTATTGTAATTGAATTATAATTTATTTTGAAAGTCTTCTTACTTGCAATTTTATGATGAATCTAATTTAGGTGAACCTTTAGGAAATAATAGTTACTTATAAGCTATCAATTGTTTGGAATTTAATATATATTTGAAAAAATCCAAGTTAGAAGTGAGAAATTAATAGCCTTTTAATTGTTAAATATTAATCATTAATTGATCAAAATATATACATAATTAAAAATATAAATATCCACATATGGGCTTTTAGGATATGAAGAAAAAAACTTTGTTTTGGCCATCTATTGTAATAGTTGTTTACATATTAATACTAGTCGTTAATTTGTTTTTTGCACGCGGGTATTTATATATTGTTTGAATAAATAATAATTACTATTCAATGATATTGCTGCTATTTTGTAATGTTTTTTATTTGCACTTTTATATTAAATTCAAGAATAAAAGTGATTGGAATAAATTATTTCATGTATTTCAATTCAAAAATAATTTCATTTTTATTTTAATGAGTGTATATTATTAAAACTAAATTCAAAGTAAAATTAAACATAAACATACAAATATTTTTATTGAATAGAAAATATAAATATTTTTATTAATTATTATTAGTTATTTTACTATCTATTCTTTATATTAAATTATCTCTTCTTAATTTTTTAAATTTCATGTATTAATTATTAAATAAATATTATTTTAAATAAATTATGCTCTTCTTAATTTTTTAATAATTTTCATGTATTAATGTATTAAATTAAAATAGTTATTTTTAAAAAAAATAGAAAATAATTTTCTGTTTATAAAATTCATATTTTAATGATATATAAAATAATTTTTTTTATAAAATTCATATTTAATGATATATAATATCAATTTTAATATTTAATATATAATTAATATAATTAGATTTCAATAGTGTTATTATTACGTATAACAAAAGAAGAATAGAAGACCAAGCAAAAGAATCTATATATTTAAATATAAATTCCTTCAAGAATTTCTAGTTAATAATATTTAAAGGTATATGATTGTTCTCTTCATATTTAATGACAACAATAGGAAATGGGCAATAAGTATATTTGGCTAAAAAAAAAGGTAAATTTGAGCTTACCTTTATTTATTGTTTAAAATCTAATAATAATAATAATATAATACGTCTATCAAATATTTAAAATAAAGAAAAATAAGCAAAGAAATAAAAAAAAAAACAAAGTTGCAATGCAGAATTAAAAAAAAAAATTGTATTAATATAAAATTTGGCTTAATTATAAATTTAGTGTTTGAACTTTCAAAAAATTTTTATTTCAATGTCTCAACAGAAAACTTTTGTAATCAAGTGTCGAAACCGTTAAATTTGGCTTAATTATAAATTTAGTGTTTGAACTTTCAAAAAATTTTTATTTCAATGTCTCAACAGAAAACTTTTGTAATCAAGTGTCGAAACCGTTAAATTTTTTTCAATCACTTGTCTTCATTCTACGTGGCTTGCCGGAAATATGAATAGAATGCACGGGACCCACTAATTGTTAAAAATAATGTTGTGTAGGACGCCAAATAGCTTGACACGTCGGATTTGACATATCAAGCAGTGAAGTGTATCAAACCGATATTGCTTAATTAATACAAACCGAACGAAAAATCATCTACAATCCTCTTCGTTCTTCTTCCTTCAAGGCAATCTCTGATCGCTCTTCATTCTCCATGAATCCCAGCCCGCTCTCAGTTATTAGCGCCAGCATCATCGACCAAGCAACAGGCGACCACCACCTTTGGTCACTTTTTGTGACTCTACCCTTATATTTTTATAACCATTCTACATTTTTGATCCTCTATTGGACGAAAGGACAAGCGAGAGGAGGACAGTTCACGACTTTGACCACCAATGCTTCCGCAATAAGTTTTAGTGCACTAGGTGAGTCAAAGATGACCTTACCCTTCCTCTTATACCAATCTTTGCAATCAATTTTGGATCCTATTGCAAAAAACTATCAAACCATAAGATTAGGGTTCTTAAAACCTTATATGCTAAAATCCAACTAAATTACTAAGTCATTATGAAATTAAATACCATATAATTGTTCTAGTGAGATTTTGGTCATTTCAATATATACCTTGTGAACTTTGGTGGAGAACTTGAAAGTTGCTTCTGATGGCAGCAACTATGAAAGGGTTTTGCTACGATTTGAATTGAAACAAGCCCTAGCTAGATGATTCTGTGACATCCCGACCCGGCAAAGCGATCCTAGGATGACAGGCTAGCTAGGGTAGTGGAATGCGGGACATAGGAATGAATCGAATCATATATCGAAACGTTGAATAATCATGTGAAGACATCTTCCGACCGGCAATGCGATTTCCTAGGTGCGATGACAGGATGCTATGCTAGGGGTAAGTGGAATGCGGGACCCACTTCAGGGTAAATGAATCGAATCAATATATGCGGATTCTGAAAAGGGAAACGTAATCATAGATAGATGTGTTAGGCGGCCTTTTGGTTTGGAGATGGCTAAGAGATTGGAAGAGAGACTTCCAGCGTCAACGGTGCTCATTGAACAGATAAGTCAGTCACGATAGGGAGTGGGTGACCGCTTCCTGGGAACGTTTCCCTTTCACACGCCCGTGGCAGGGACAAAATCGGGTGTGGTGAGGCGTAGGCGGTGATAACGCCTGAGGTGGGTAGGGCGTCGTGACTACCCACCCAGCCGACCAATTTCCTCTGGGTGAAATTAAGAGGTTCCAGGAGCGGCGACATTCGGCAAATCAGGAGCCACTGGGACCCTCCAGGTAGATGGTTATGGTTCGAGACAAACCCGGCGGAAAGCCCCTGGTGGGCCTGTACATCCTGACTTTGGCAAAGCATCTTAGGATGGCAGACTAGCTAGGGTAGTGGAATGCCGGGAACAATAGGAAATTGAAAATCCGAATTAATATCGAAAAAAGGGGAAAACTAATTCATTAGAGGCGGCTTTTTGGTGGAGATGGCTGGAGAGTTGGAAGAACTCCCAGGGTTAAAGTGTACTCGCTTTTTTTAGAATGAATCGAATTATATATCGAAAAGGGGGAAACTAATCATTAGAGGCGCTTTTTGGTGGAATGGCTGGAGAGTTGGAAGAACTCCAGGGTTAAGTGTACTCGCTTAACAGAAATCTTAGGATGGGTGACCTCCTGGAAAGTTTCCCATTTCATCTGCGGGACAAAACCGTGCGGGTAGGGCGTGCGGGGACTACACTGAGGTGTAGGAAGTCCATGGACTACACCAAAGCGAACAATTCCTCTGGTGATTAGAGTCGGGGCATGACAGATTCGTTCCACTTATACGTAGATTCCTAATTTTTTGATGAACTAATAAATGATCCAATCTTAGAATTTTTTTTAAGTGGTTATGTTGGCAATCTACCTGGATTCCAGTCTTTGCAATCATTCCAATCTACCTGGGTTCCAATCTGTCCAAGAAGTGCATCATTTGCACTTCACTACTTGACATGTCAGATTCAATGTGTCAAGCTGTTTGGCATCCTACACAACGTTAGTTTTAATAATTAGTGGGTTTCACACGTCCTATTCATGTTTCTGATAAGCCACGTAGGATGGAGACACCCGATTGAAAAAAATTTATTGATTCTGACACTTGATTGCAAATGTTTTCCGTTGAGACACTGGAATAGAAATTTTTTTTGAAAGTTCAGACACTAAATTTATAATTAAGCTTGTAAAATTCCTTTATTATGATATGTAGTTACTCAATATTATCTCGCTTATTTTTTTCTTTTTTTAATTATATATGTGCTCATAAATGAGGTTGAATGAATAATTTAGTTCTAAATCTTATTACTTTAATTTTATGAAACCTTCAATTTTTATTTCACTTGTTAAATAAATGTAAAAAATATTATTTCAAAAATTATACTAATTATATGCCAAGTCAATATTTTGCATACAAAAGATAAAACCCTAAAAATTATTATTATTAGTGTGGAAATGTATGCAGTGTTACTAAAATTTGCAAATTGAAGTGTATAATAAAAAAAATATTTATGAATAAAGGCCGCATTGGTCCTAAATTTATTTAGCAGGATAAAAAGGGTCAGATTATGCCAATTTTAACTTTTGAACTTGTATAAAATAATTAAAAAATTAAATTTAATATTTTAGGTCAATTTAATCTCTAAACTCATTTAAAATGATTAAAAAAAATTATATTTGATATTTTGAGTCAATTTAACCTCTAATTCTTCATTGTATCTAAAACTATAATTGAGATCGAGTTGACTAATTTATTAAAAAATAATTAATTATAAAATATAGGAAAATGATATATAAAGTATATTGTATCTCTCTTTACCTTGATCGATAGTTTTGAGTTTATAAATATTTATTAATTCGAACATTTTAAAATTAACTTCTATCATTAGGTTATCGCTTATAAAATCTTGCATTTTTCATATTGAATAAATTAAAGCTATAATGCATATTTATAAATTTATTATTACAAGGAATGTTTTTATGGATTTTAAATTTATATTCATAAGTGTTGGAAAAATTTTGATCTGGGTGTTTTTAGTGTAGGATAAAAAGGGATAACAAGTCAATTATGTTAAATTAAATCAATTATTAATTTGCGAAAATCAAAACAAGTTTAAGGTTTAAATTAACCAAAAAAGTGAAATTGAATCTTTTTAATATTCATAAAAGTGGTTGGAAAAATTTTGATCTGGGTTGTTTTTTTAGTGTAGGATAGGGGATTAACAAGTCCAATCTGATGTTAAATTTTAAATCAATTATTAATTTGGCGGAAAATCCAAAAAAAACCAAGTTTAAAGGGTTTAAATTAAAGCCAAAAAAAAGTGAAATTGAATTTTATTTAATCATGTTCATGCAAGTTCAAATGGCTAAATTAGCCCAAAAGATTAAATCTGATTTTTTTTTTTTCATCCTAAATGATCCCAGATCAATTAAATATTTATTTCAAGGTATATTAACAAACGTTATTAGTACTTATCATGCGCCACAATAGTAAAAAGTTAATGAGAAAATTTAAAAAGGTAAATCTATAACGATTCCCCGGCCGTAGTAAATGATAGTTACTCGGGTTATTAATATAGTATATATTATAAATAATAGGAAGTAATGAATTACAGATCCTAGCTATATTATGTTAAATTAAATCAATTATTAATTTGCGAAAATCAAAACAAGTTTAAGGTTTAAATTAACCAAAAAAGTGAAATTGAATCTTTTTAATCATTTCATGCAAGTTCAATGGCTAAATTAGCCCAAAAGATTAAATCTGATTTTTTTTTTCATCCTAAATGAATCCAGGATCAAATTAATATTTATTTCAAGTATTTACAAGTTATATATCATGCCACATAGTAAAAATTATAAAATTTAAAAGTAAATCTATACATTCCGCCGTATAAATGATATTACTGTTATTAATATAAATATTATAAATAATAGAAGTAAATGATATAAGATCTAGCTATAAACAATAGAAAAATTAGATTAATAAAAGAAATAAAGGAAAAGATTTTAAGTCAGTTAAAGCTACACAGTTTAATTTCCTCAGTTAAAAAAAATTAAAATACAGTGTTATTAGTTAAATTACAAATTTATGAATAAAATATTTTCTGTAAGTTGTATCATTACATTAACTAATTCAGTCTTTTTACTAAAATTTTATTTTAACTTTATTAATTTCAATTTAATTATTTTTGATACTAAAAATTCAATTAAATAAGAAAATTCATTTTGATTACATCTGATTAGCCAAATTAACGAATCAAATCATAAAATTTCCATGTCATCTCTTGCTCCGTTTATCCAATGTCACTAATCCAGCTGTTTTCTACTTAAACCGAGTAACCAACTAACCTTTCTCCTTCCTCCTTCATGTATAGCCTCTGTACCTCTTCTAGCTAAAAAGTTAAAGAGAGACTCAGATCTGAGCTTGATGGTTGCTGCCATCGAACAATCTGAAGCTACTCTGCTTCCCTAATTTCACTGCTCTAACTTATACGGTACTCCTCCATCTCTCTCATTCTCTCCTTCTCTCTTTATATAGTTGTGGCGAATTTTACTTTCCATTCTTACGTTTTCCTGGGAAAATCAGATGGAGTTCGCAAGACTATAACTATTCGTGTTGGTTGAGTTTTAATCTGCTTTCCTTTTGTAATTTGTCCTTAGCCTTGAATTGCATTCTCTCTCACTTGGAAATGTTGTTTTGTATGTGTGTATCCAATCCACGCCTGTGCATTCTTTGTAGTGTGACGAACAATAGGAAATCATTATATAATTTTTCAGGAACTGACTTCTGGTCTTCTTTATTTCAATTTTTTATTATATTTGTTTTACGTTTTTTGAGCTACTAAATTGGCTATTTTTTAGATATTGCTTATGAGGGGGATGATGTAATGGCAATTAATCTTTTTGGCTGGAATTTTGGCTGAAATATGTTGCTAGTGATGCTAGTAGTTTGTATTTATTGGATTTCTATCAGTGGAAATGGAAGAAAGAAGAAAAAAGAAGGGAAATCTTTTTAGAATTCTATTTCTGTACTTGTTTAGTTCTGCGGTGCTAATTTTCTTCTCGAAATGCAGAATTTAATTTTTTATTTGATATAGATGGTACTTAGAGGAAAAGAATTAAAAGAAAAATCTTCATCTTATTTTTTTCCCCTTTCCCTTAAATTTTCTTAGTAGCTAAAACAGAATAATTATGGAGTTCGTTATGATAATTGGGGTAAATATGTAAAAAGTCACCCAGAAAAGGTAAATGCAGGTTTCGTTTCTGTTTTTCAGGCCAAGGGAAACTATTGAAAGGGAAAATATAATGTAATCAATCTGCAGTGGGGGCGACCAGAAAAAGAAAAGCAAGGAAATCATCAACCCTATTATGCAGATGGGACTTATGAAGTGGATAATGAAATAATTTTCAGAACAAAGTGTTAACATTGTGAAAGCTGACACTTATATAAACACAACTTGCCGAGTTTCCAAGTGAACTAATTAATCAATGGCAAAAAAGATGCAGCAAGATTTTTCGGTCCATGATACATCCCTGTCGCCAACGGCTGCGAGATCGAGAGAGTGGGAGGGCCCATCAAGATGGACCGAGTACTTGGGTCCTGATATGACTTCTCCAATGACATTTAGGACTTCTAGGAACAGGGGTTCTGATGGACAGGTTCAGAGTTCAGGTGGTTCTCATAAGGGTTTGAACTTGCAGTGGGTATTACAGCTTACTGAAGTAGCTGAAGGCCTCATGGCCAAAATGTATAGATTAAATCAAATCCTGGATTATCCAGATCCAGTTGGTCATGCATTTTCAGAAGCATTTTGGAAGGCTGGGGTGTTCCCAAACTATCCAAGGATTTGCTTATTGCTCTCGAAAAAGTTTCCTGAACATTTTAGCAAATTGCAACTTGAACGAGTAAGAATTGCTCTATTCTATTAAGGATGCATATATTAATTTTCTTTATGTCTCTTTCAACAAATAGTTCTATAAGTTGGGATGCAACAATGTAGGTTGATAAGATTGCTTTGGATGCTTTGAATGATAGTGCAGAAGTTCATTTACAGTGCTTGGAGCCATGGGTTCAGGTATGGAGCTTGTTTGCTTGCATGCTTTAATTCATCTGTTGCATGTCAGTATTTAAGCCTGCAGATGAGTATTAGTACAAATCATTCTTGTGGTTGGTTTAGGAACAGGCCTTGTTTAGGACCAGGTGTGGTTTAGGACCAGGCCTATGTAGTTTATTAATTTTTGCTTCTCTCATTTCTTTTAGCTAAATATGCTTCTTAATACATTAAAGCATTTTTCTTCTGTCCTGAGCTAATTTCTGAGCATGTTTTGTAGACTGCATGTATTCAATCTAGTTTACAAAAATTATCATCTTTGGCTTTTTAAGCAGTTACAATGGCACAAAAGGTGCAAAAATAGTTGATATTTGAGTAAATTTAGACCACTTAATTCTTAATAAATTCATCATTTTGCTAACTAATGAAGATATTTATAGCAATACTTTTACCTTTTGATAATCAAAAGCCATTTTAAGTAAGTTGTCAAATTTTTATGTATTAGTTTTCCCCTATATTTTCATATTAGGCAATTGTTTCCTAGGAGAGACACCTTACAGAATGGAACTCATTGAAGTGATCAAGAAGTCAGGGTTGCAAGCAAAACTGCCAAGATGAGCTGAGAGATTGTGCTTGACTTGAGCCTAAATATTCTAGCTTGGTCTTTCAATTATTCTCTGAGCATCTTATCTTAGCTTGCCTTATCGACACATTTCTGGGACCCAATCACCCAAGCTGAGCTAGATATCAGCTTAATATAACAAGGATTATGCATTTCTAGGTTTTACTTTGTCATCTACAGTAAATTAATTATGCTCAACTGTAGCAAGTCTTCTTAACTCCTTTTGTTGAGTTTCAAGTATATTCAAGAGTTAAGTGGATCTATTAAGTTAACTGTTTTCACACTAGAAATGTCCCTGACTGCTGGTGGCTAGAGGAGATAGAGTAATGCTACCTGGAGGTGCCCAAAAAAGTAAATAAAATCTTTTATCCATTTAACTGTAGAGACATCCGTTTTTTGAGCTTCTAATGGACAAACAGGTGCATAAAAATTTGTCAATAGTTATAGGTAGTAATTATGTGGCTTTTTGAAAAACTAATAAGTAACCTGTTATTTCAAATGATGTTACTAGCTATCCTGCTGCATGTTAGGAATGTATTGCCGGAAGTTAATGCAAACTGATTTCCTCAATCAACTTAAACTGGTTGAATTGTTTTATGAAGATCATAAGTAGGAAGAAAGGAAGATAGCAAGTAAGAGAGGAAGAGAGAGAAAAGTGGAAGATCTTTAGCAGAAATTGACCTTGATTCTTATTACTAAATTCAAATACAACAAAAACAACAACAACAACCACAACAACCAAGCGTTAATTCAATACAGATCCTGCTTCTCATAGTTTAACTTATAACGATTTCAGTAACAAACAATTGATTATTGACTAAACTGCAACTAATTGTGGTAGGATGGGAAACTTCCGCCAATGGTTTCAACTAATAATCCTTTATGATTAGACTAAATACTGGTGTCTGATAGAGCTGAAAGAATATAGAAAAAACGAAAAGAAAGGGAAAATAGACGAAAGTTTTTTTAAAATAAACTGGATCACTAGATTTAACAGAACTTCAATTAGAAATGGGATTAAGTCATATAGTTGTGGCATTTTCCCACACATCATAAGCTATCAGGTCACAAACAATTATTTGCATGCACTTCCATCTCGACTACTCTAATGATGATGTGGAAATTAATTGATTTCTGATCATTAAAGAGACTTTATCAATATTATTGTCTAGTTGGTAATTTTTTTTTTTTTTATGTGGACCAGCTGCTCATTGACTTGATGGCATTTCGAGAACAAGCTCTGCGCCTTATATTGGATCTAAGTAGTACGGTCATTACCTTGTTGGTAAGTATCAAGATATTTTGTCATTTGACTTGGTCTGATGTGCCAAACATTTGGCCTAAAAAGCCAAATGATCTATAGAACATTAGCCTGCTGATTAGTCTGGGCAATATAGTTCTTGGGTTTCTATCTAAACCCATGAAGATGCTAAATCTGCACCTCCCCCCATACCCATCAGCCCTTTTATTTTGTTCTATTTCTATTTTTTTGCCAAATGTAGATGGATAGAAACATAATGATTGCTCCTGCGCATGATATCTCTGATAACTTGGCACGGTATTTTGCAGCCCCATCAGAACTCACTTATACTGCATGCATTTATGGATCTGTTCTGTTCATTTGTCCGTGTCAACCTTTTCTCTGAGAAGGCAAGTGATCTTTCTGTCTTTCCTTCTCCTTAATTTTTCCGTTCTGTTTATGTATTTGTTGGGTGTATATATATATATATATATATATAATCAGCTTAGAAGGTCAAATTACCAGGGCCTCTTGTTGGTAACGAGTACTCACAAGAATATGTTTGCTCAAAATTTGACTTGGTCTGGAATGGGACCCAGAAACATGCATAATGGCTAGGAGAGAAGTCCAATAATGATCTATAGAACATCTCTAGCCTTGCTGGAATAGTCCTGGGCAATAAATATAGTTTTTCTTGGTTTCCTATCGACCAGTGAAGGATGCTAAAATCTAGCAACCTGCCCAACTAACCCATCGGCGAGACATATGTTATGTGTCTATGGCGTTCTATTCTATTGTGCGCCAAATCGGTAAGATGGACTAGAACATGAAATGATTGTCGGTCCCGAACGCATGAAAATCTGATCTGATAAAAATTGGCACGGTATTAACATTTGGCACAAGGCCCCATACTAGAACTGCACTTATGCGTTATCCCTTGCATGCATATTATGGATTGTTGGTTTCTATGTCTGTTCCCTCTGTAGTCAAAGCTTTTCCTGCGCTAAGAAATAGCAAAGTTTGATTGCGTTCCTTCTGCTCCTTCCTTCCTCTCTTAATTATTAATATCGCGTCTAGTTTGATGTTATATAGGTTTGGTGTTATATAATAAAGTAATATATATACAGATATATACAATGAATAATTGAAGAGCTTTACACGATTTAGACGAGAGAGTATAATGGGGCTTAAACAAACTGCTAACTGGATATTGCCTTCCGGCTTGGAATATTTCTCGACGTAGATACTAGAAAAATGATGCTTGACACGCGATTTTTACGCGCAATATGTATAATCTTCCTGCATGTCCAATGCATCAAAAGTAAATGACTAGATGACTGTAGATTTCTTAATACAATCTCGGTATGATATATCTGTTTGGATTCATTGAACCTAATCTTTTTTGTGCGTTCACTTTGAGATGAACACATTAATCGTTACACGTGCCCATACTCCTCTATTATTTTGGTCAATAAATCCTTTAATCACACTGTGAAGATTGACAACCGTTTCCAGTGTCTTTATTTTTTGTGAGCACCTCAATTGCCTAGTGTCAAAAAAGTAAATTATGAAGTTCGAAGGTACCTGCACTTTGTCGCCCCAGATCTATTTACATTTACACCGATTATTGCAATTTGCAAGGTAATAGATGATATACTCTACAATGACAAGATGAAACTATGAGATTTTCTTGTATTCAAAAATCTAAATTCTGTTTTTTGCTAAAACTCTGAGTTGATAGAATAATATCCACTTTAGTATGCTTATTTCGCTGATTTGTAGAAACACGGAAGATATAACTAGGCAAATCTTAATCTATGGAATGAGTATATACGTTACAACTCTAGGAATAGGTTGCCTTTTTTTTTGAAGTTTAAAATGCAACCCGTCATCATGGATAAATTCTTTGTGGATAATAATGGGTATTAGCAATTTCAGCGTCTCTTATTTATATCAATTCTTATTAGAATATCCTCATCGTCCTTTTATTGAGTGATGACAGTCTTTAACGTCATCTACCTGATATATAGGAGAAATTTAGTATAGGCTAAATTATTATAAAGAGACATTTGGGGAGTAAAGGTGGGTGCTTATAGAGCGTGGCTGTATTTGATTGTTCTTTGGGATTGGATTCCAATCCAAGCTAAATATTTCTCATTGGGTTAATCTTAGAATTAAGAAGACCTTTTCATGGGTGTTAAAGTTGCCGGGATAGACTCTTGTACTTTTTACTATATCGCCACTGTAAGTCTAAGGATGAACAAAACAGCCTCATCAGCAGCTCGGGCTTCACTTCACATCTCAAGCATTTCGGAGCTGGTGTTATAGATTTGATTTTGGATTTGCTAAAGATAACCAGTAATCGAAAAAGATAAATGAGGCACAACCTAGGAGTCTAATCTTAAACAAATTTGGTAGTTTTGTGGCCAGCATTTCAAGACTGTGGAATTCTTTCTGTTTCGAAGAGCCCTTGAGTGCAAAATTCATGAGTACAGATGGTAAACTTGGTAGTAAAAAACGATGCGCATTCACTGTAAGAATCCCAAGTGGTCCCAAGGCAGCTAAACGTAGAGAATTTTTGAAGTTGAGCTACTTTGAATACACGGAGGAATGAAACTGTATCTAGTATGTAGAGTGAAGTAGTTGGTTTGAAAGGAACGCGAAATTTATACTAACTTATATGCAGTCAGTTTGTTTATTTCCTTAGCTCTTAATTAGTCCTTTGAATTATGACACATAAGCCTAAATTATCATTTGTGGCTCTCTCTAGTGTTTTTGGATACAGCACATAGGACAGAGAGTGATGCCCTAAAGGCCAGTACGTTCATAGTTTGCTGTAGATTATTTTGTGATTGGTATAATTTGGTAGTTTATATTGTTTCTTTGTATTGAGTCACTGCTTAAGTTTAATTAGCGAACAGTTGGTCGTCGATTGCTTACAATTCATCTAAGTTAGAACAAATTAGATATTTGTACGTTCTGATGTTGCGTATGATACTAGGTTGGATATCGCAGTTCATAGACGCTCAAATATCAAACGCCATCTCGAGAAAAGGTGTTAACAGAAGATAGACCATGGAAATTATTGTTTGTAGTCCGAGCTGCATTGGAGAAAGGCGCTATCATTTTTAAATCCCTTATCTTTATCAGAGAACAATCAATAATTTTATGTTGCTGATCAAAATTTCTAAACTATTTTTTTGGTAGACGATGATAACTTGATTGATGGCAATTTTGTATATTATTTTTGTCACCTCAAAATATTCTTAGTCCAGTGGTTGGAGGTTTTGTAAAAAGGCCTAGTAGCTCTTGTCCTATACACAAAGTTTAAAGAGGTACGTCTGCACTATCTACTTGTGTCTTGTTGTTTTTGTCTGCGTAATTCATTTTTTCTTTGGTATTTTTTTAGCTATATTCTAAATTTTGCAATAGGTTGAAATGGAAGAATTGAATTGGAGGATTTAAAAATGACTGAGCATTAGAAGGTTTTGAAGATTTGCCTTGAATTATTCCTTCCAAGGATATAGGCTTCTATATGGGATCATATAGATTGATAACAAATATGGCAATAGATCCTTAGCTATAAACTATAATAGGAATCTTAGCCTAATAACTATGTAGGGAATTGCTACCAAATATTAACAAGTTCACTTAAAAATTAAAATAGTAATATTTTAACACTCCCCGTCAATGCTAAGAGCAAACATGTGCATGAGCGCTCCCTAGATTGTTACAAAATATTAATCATGACCTGAGAAGGACTAATCTTAAGGGATTTGGTACAAGATATTTACCAACTTATCATTTGAATTGATGAAAGGGATTGTATGATAACAACACCGGACTGATCTTATGCCTGAATAAAAATGACATAACTAGGTTCTATAGTATTTCGGTTCTTTCATGAAACATTGGATTGTGCAAATATGCAATGCTACCCTAATTATCACATATTAGTTTCATTTGTTTCACTTCGCCAACACTTGAAATCTCTGAAGAAGTGTTTTTAAGCCAAATAAAGTATCATCATGCTCACGACTAACTGCCATGACTCGATATTCCGCTTCCTGCGCTCGTAACTGATAGCCACAACATCTCCTGCTTTGTCTCCCGTAACTCTTGAGGAGTAACCGAAGATTTTCATCTAATCATAACACATAAGTAGCCTGAAGCCATACCATCTAATGCAGATGGAGAACTGCCAATTTAGACAAAGAAAGTAGCGCTACTACTCTCTTGTGTGGGCCTAATATGTCTTAATATAACAAACTTGCTGGGAGTTATTTTGATATACTATCAGTGGCCACTGACATCCCAATGGCTTATCACAATGAAGACTTGGAGAAAACCTGCTAATTATACTACTGCAAGAAATATCTCGGTCCTTTGTGGATTGTCAGATAATTAAGCTTACAAACAAGCCCTTCCATAGTATATAGTGGATTCATATTTAAATGGCTGTATACTATCTTGAGAACAAGCTTTTCATCAATTGGGATCCATAGGAGTATCCAAGGTTATAGGTTGCCAGTGCTAGACCACATGAACCATCGGTCCATCTTCTATGTCATTGGTTGAGTGCATATTTCCCTGTGAATTGTAACACATATATATATGATATGGATACCTGTTCCCCATAAAGTATTTTAGTTTTTCGCTAAGGTCTTTGGTTTGAAAGGTGACTAGACAAATGCTCCTTAAGTTTGGGAGATCCCTTTGTGATCATTGCCTGTTATGACAATAGATCATACAATAATATATATCATTTACCATACTCTCCATGTCGGTACAAACTGAATGATCAGCCGTCACTTGTTCTGCTTGATGAACATAGTATATATATTCAAATACCGCGCACGTGGAAATATATAGATTCAAGCCATATAAGGAGATCGTCCGATAGTCGTGTTAGCCAAAAGATATATATAGCACAAATGCTAGGAGGATATAGAGATCACCTATATACTTACTCAGCTAACTCCCCAATGGCCAAGAAAGCATTTTTAATATACAACAGCTAATGAAGAAGCCAATGGTAAATAATAGATGAGGAATAAGTCGACAGACACATATATATGATAGGCAAACAAGTTTGTCACTGTAAGATAGTATATAGGATAGATGTACCCGCTTGGCAACAGTCTTGATATTGGTAGATATATATAGAGAGCCCATTAGACATATAGGAAACAGTTGTTAAAACCACGGCAACAACACGTTGAACTAATTTGCCAGGAGGCAATTGAATAAGTTCCCAAGGTACATTATTTAGTGAGAGATAGATATAATATATATAGATAGAGTTAGAGACCACTATGGAATAAAGTGCTTCACTGATAATTTGATATAAGGTATAGATAGTAGACAAGGGTTAGAAACAAAAAGGTATAATAAGGAGGAAGATAAACAATGATAACTCCAAGGAACTCATATTAAATAGGAATAAGGGTTTCAGTGGAACGAATACCTATACGAAGAGCAAGGAGAGGAATTAGCTGCCTTTGTTTATTGGCATGATCAGAGTAAGGGAGGATGAGACTTGGTAATAATGAGAAGAGGAGTCACTAGGTTGTGTACGCTGTAATCCAAAAGTAAAGTTATTATTAGGACGACGATAATAGACCTGAAGAGGCCTGGAGTTGGAAGAATAGGAGGGTTAGATTGCAGCAAACCAGAGTTGCGATGAGTTTGGTCGGTTAGGAAAGTAAGGAGTCGTCTCAAAAAAGGTGACATCTGCATAACTAAGAATTAGAAGAAACAGGGTTCGTACATTTATATCTCTTTTGTAGACCGAGAATATTCTAAGAAGACACTGATTGACTTGGGCCTGAAGTTTATCCTCTTCCTAGAGTAATGGTCATGGACAAACAAGTACAGAACTAGAGATTTCAGAGGAGGGAAGACTAAAGGTTTCCTTTGAAGGAAACAATAATAGAATGAGGACTTTGATTTTTGTAAAATAGAAGAAGGCAATCCTATATAAGGAACAAGCGTGAGAACTGCATCCCCCCAAAAATTGAGTTGGAACATTGAATGATGAAAAGTAAAGTACGAGCTCTATTTCAATGAGGTGATGATTCTTATTTGCTCGACATACATCAATTTTGTTGGGGATATATAGGCACAAGAAGATTGATGAAGAATACCTGGACATAAACTCATTAAATGGTTGAGAAAAAATATTCTCGAGCATTATCATTGCGCAATATTTTAATGGAGACACCAAATTGATTTTGAATCTCAGTATAAAATTTTTAAAAGATAGAGAATAAGTCAGGACGATTTTTCATTAGAAACAACCAAGTACAATAGGAGTAGTCATCAATAAAAGTAACAAAATAATTAAATCTCAAAGTTGTAATAGCACGACTAGGACCCCAATCATCCAAATGAACAATATCAAACATAGAAGAGACTTTACTATTGACACGCTTAAGAAAATTATTGACAATCTTAGGAAATGAAACACGAGATTGTTTTCCAAGTTGACAAGATTCACATTCCAAAACACTTAATGAAGATAAGCTAGGAACTAAATGTTTATGTTTAAGAAGACTAGGATGACCAAAACGATTGTGTAGAAGTTCAACGGAAGCAGTAGAAGCTAATGTAATAGTGGCTTTCCGAGGGGATATGACTTATATCCTATTCCAATCGTCTTCCCCGTACGCCGATCCTGCACAACATCATAGTTAGCTATGAAAAAGACAATGCAATCAAGTTGTTCGGTGATTTTGCTAATGGAAATTAAATTATAAGGACAGACAGGGGTGTATAAGACAGATTGTAAAGTTACTGATGGAATAAGTTGAACTGTCCTAATGCCTTTAACTTTAGTTTCTGAACCATTAGCTAAGGTGACTGTGGATGAGTCTAGAGTAGGAATGAGAGTAGAGAACAATGTTTCATTACCAAATCGACTTTAGTTTATGGAATGTCATGGATTCCTAGCATTGATTCTCTATATGTGCAATCGGTGAATACATCTAGCATAGGTAATCTGTATGTGTCAGACTTGTTACCAAACTCACGAAGATGGGATGGAGAATTTTTATAGCAACTCATTTCTATGCAAGAAGTTGAATTGATTCAGCAAATTCCTTTGGGATTACGTGCAATGGAAGATTGCTGGTATTGGTGGCATGATACCAATGGACAGTTCATAGTTAAGTCTACATACAAATTGCTTCATGATCAAAGTCATATGTCAGTATGTTTCTCTCGAGCTATTATGAGTTAGTTAACAAGTAATTTTATCAAGCCTTTATTCCTGGGAGACTTGTTTCTGATAATGTCATGCTTGTTTACGAGGTGATGCATTTTTTGAAATGTAAGCCGCATAAACACAAGGCTTCAGATATTGGTGGTGAGCTGGACTCATAGAGATGTGAAGAAGAAGATAGCAGGAGATCTCTTTCCAATGTGGGATGGCAGAAACCTGTCCAGTAATTTAATCTTGAAGCTGAAACTGAAGATCAGGTGAAGACCTATGAGTGCCAGGGGACCATGAAGAATTATTCCTCCTGTTGTTCTCGTCGCTAGTAATAACTTTTTGAGAAAAGGAGCATCATACCACTTTTCCCTCACAGACATCCACTGAAAAGGAAAACCTATCTACATGGGTAATTGGGCCGACTTCCCTTCTTTGTTAATAGTAGGTAGTAATAGAATTAATTCATCTAGTAATGCTCCCAACCTGTCTAAGATAACTTAAGCCATATCTATTGGATTTTGGCTGCAGATCTCGATATTAATATGAGACCACTTTAGTATATGTCGGTTGGTATGTATTAGTATATAAATGTCTTGGCTTTGGTGCCAGACTTACAGACAACAGGTTTTTGCAAATGAAAATAGGAAAGTAGTTTGGGGATCAGAAGAAGAGTGCCAGAGAGTGCCACAACAGATTACACAATTGGGCATCAATTTGAGACCATGTTGCCTTATCTTTTTCTTCAATATCAGTGACATTTTTAGTCAAATGATCATCATATCCTTGTCCCATAAACCATATTTCAACAGAAGAAGACCAAGAAATATAATTGCTACTTAGGAATTTCACAGTAGTAATAATAGGGGAATTAGAGAAGAGAGGTATTATAAGTGTAGGTTCAATCATGTCTCTGAGTTTTGGTTTGGAAAAATAGAAATTTTGTACCTTAGGAGGCAGCCGTGAGTACTTTAGTCTTGAAAAAAGAGAAAAACAATGAAGGCGTGGCTGAAAAAGGGACCATTGGACTCAAGCAAATCAATTAGTGGTGGTTGTTGAAGAAGAGTCACTAGAAGTGAGTTCACATGCCAACGCGTGGGTCATAGCCAAATATAAGTAATAGATAAATTTAAAAACATGCAGTGTGTGGTTGTTAATATGGAGTTTTCAGCGACAAAATTCTATGTTTTGGGTCGCCGCCAGCTGGGGGATCGATCTAAGGTGGTGGTGAGATCCAACTCCCTTGAGATAACGCATCCAACCTCCCCACCGGGATGTGGGCCGAGTTCACTCGGCAGTACTGTTTTAGGGTCAGAATGCAGTGCAGAAATTTGCAAATGCGCAGTGCAAGAAAAATTGCAGAAATAGGAATTTTGTCGCTTGGGGAAGAAAAAAGGAAATGTCAGGAAAGCACCTTATTTAAGGCTCTGGACTCGATACCCATGAGCATTTAGAGAGATGGTTTTGAGGCTTTGCTTGATTATTCCGTTAAAGCAGGTAAAGGGCCTTTATAGAGGATGAAGATTGATCATAAAATTATGGTAAGTTAGATCTAGCTAATAACTATATAGGAAATTCGACAGATAACTTACAATCAATAATTATAATAATTCTAACACCAAAAGTTTTTTTCACGCCCTTTAGAAAATCATTTTTTTTTTTGTTTATTTTGATCTTTAAGTTATGCATTTAGCTTTCTCCTCTTTCCCTAGTCCTGTAGTTAGGGAGCCTTGACTGAATAATCTAAAATGGAATCCTCCGGCAAGCATATTCCAAAGCTTAGGTCTATGAAAATATTACTAGCAGCAGATTTTACCATTAAAATTTGTAATAATTTTTGGTGCTGCCTAAGCAACAATATTTTACAAGTAAGTACTTGAATAATGACTTGAAAGCCTTGATACCTTCTAGTCACTCTAGTGACTTCTGATGCTTTGAGCAAATCCTGCAAGCATATTTACAAGTTTTGGGCATAAATGTCCAGACTTTTATTTAATTCTTATTCCTTTTTGGTTAAATGCGGTTCCTAAACAACAATTTTAAATGGGAATAAGTTACTGTGCATATGACTATGAAAATTGTCCTTTTTTCATATCTAGTCCACTGAAGTGAGTTTCTAGGCTTGTTGAGGTTGGAGGCTGACTTGAGCATCTAATTCATCAAAGTGTATCATGTCAGTGTTTGATGCCTGATCCATTATGAAAGCATCCTTCAAAAATAGTGAAATTCAGTTTAATTTGTAGCTGGTAAGTTTTGAAGTTCAGAAAACTAGTATATAATAATTGACAAAAGTGGTTTTGTATTGTGGAAAAACAAGAACTGTTAACAAGTCTCATGATTAGTGGTGTCCCACTTGCAATTTATAGAACTGGAATTCCACAGAATTGATCCATTACAATACAATGGGACAAAAGAATTTTTTACTTTAGCTCTGACTCAACACCTAACATTGTCTAAAGTGATAAAAATGCATATAAATTGTTTATCATTTTTATCATACACGAATACTTGATTGCATTATATTAATGTCTATAGGTAAGCACTTAACGTGTGTAGGAATATGGTGGCACATGCTAAATGATCGATTTTTAGCATGTTGGTCTGACTCAACAAAAGACATCGGACCTAGAGTGATTCGAAAATTTGAATAAATTTGTTAATGAAATTATTATTATTCAGCGCTCGGTTTTGGGTTGCATTATATTATTGTTTAAGGACCCAATGAACACATTGTAAAAATATTATAATCTGAATTAATTTCTTTACCAGAATAAATTCCGCCATTTTCTAAATGTTTAATGTGGTTGGTAGAGCATTACCGTCACCATTACAGCTTTTTCTTTTGCATATTTATTGTAAATACTGGTAGTTTGTAGAAATTGGTCTATGTAACACTTGAATGTTTTTTCATTTTCCATTTTTGGCTTGAGGTAAATATCTCCATGTCTTGTGCGCTTTCGAGGTTTTCTAGTTTCCAATTTTCTTGCTAATAGGCTGAGGTTTTCTAGAGGACTGTGGGTCCAGACTTATTTATTCCTATTCTCAGTACAAGGAGCTCAGAAATGAGGATTTCTAAAGCCCAGTAGTGCACACCTCAGGGATAATTCACGTATATTACTTACAAATTTTTCGTGGCTCAGCGACTACAATGGGTAAATTTTTGATATCATTAATTTAAAAAAAGACCATTGGAGAATTTTGTTTGATGATGAACCTTGGTCCTTAGGTTTGCCAAAAATATTAATGCGATTTAGTGCTAAAACTTTTAGAAGCACTAACCTTTTGACACCTTTGAGTTAATTACAAGTCTTAAGTTACTATTTTTTTTGTTGTTACCCTTTTTTACACTTTAGAGCGGCCGCTAAGGATCTTGAACCAAATGTTACTTTTAAACAGGGAATGGGTGCTACTTTGGATATCGTGGTTTTGTCCTGATGAATTACGTTCTGTGTCCACTAAGCATCGGACATTGCCTCTGGTGACGTTTCCCGCATGATTTAATGGCCTTAAATGCTTGATGTGAAACACATGAATATGAGGAAGTGAGCATAATTTCGAAAGTAATTAATCAAAGAATTTAAGTCCTGTGTGAATGGAAATTTTTTGGTAGCAGTGCACTCAGCGACATAAAATTGATTTGCATTTAATGGCATATATTATTTAAGGAAGAATATATGAAACGATATGCATCGAGCAACTTGTTTCTTTTACTTCTTTCTATCAGTGCTTTGTTTAAGTTTTTAAGTACTTTTCTTTTTTTCTCAATGCTCCTTCTTTTATTCATCATTGCTTTCACAATTGAGACATTCTATTGCTGATGGTAATTTATGGTTTTGTTGAACTGCATTGTGATTTTTTGCTTGTTATCGTTACATTACTTTTTATCTTTTCAAAACCTGGTGGTTAGGGTTGTGCCTAAAGGAAAATCTGATTCTTACACTGTTCAGGGATGAGGTGAGGGGTGTTGGGTTATTGTCAAGCGATGCATTCTCTTTCAGATTAATGTTATCTGGTTTTCTATAATCAAATCTTTGAATGTGCCAAGCACGATTAATTGCATGAAGTATTATCAGAAATTATACTGTTTTTGCCACGGAAATATGGAAGTCAACGAAGATGGCTAAATCTGGACGTATACTAAACAAAAGGAAGCAAGATCTGGGTACAGTGGGTGGCAAAGCATGTGAGAAATGATTGGTAACAATACTAATATTGTTTATTGATAGCTTTTGATGCAAATGAGTTAACTTGTTTAGACAATTTTCTTGAGAAAGTTGAAGGCTTACATCTAGAATAAGAAATCTTTTTTCCTTTCTGGTTTCTCGAAATTATTGTATTAAACCTACAAAATTTCAAGTTGTATGCTTCAATAGTTTTAAATGCATGAATTTTTTCACTGGGATATTGGATTCCTGAACTGCTAGCACCAAGTTTGTTGGCTCAAAGTTGGTTGCTAAGTCAAAGCCAATTTGTCATGTTATAGTTTGAAGAGTTGAATTGTGCAGTGCATAGATTTTACCAGATGCAAAACTATGAAGTCACTTTCTAATTGTTTTAGCTTATATTCTCTCGTAGAAGCATTGGATTGCCAGTAATGTCTGATCAAGAAATAAAGCTGTTTTCATTTATGTCTTTTTGATGGCATATTTTTAGTTTCAAGATTCAAATCGAGTTGAACGCTGTTGTGATGAAAGAGCTTTATTTCCACAGTTTCTGAACTGAATAGGACATTTCAAATGCAATTTGCAAAGGGTAGTATGTGAAGGAATAAAAAAAGGGCAAAAAAATACGAGACAACCCTGATTGCATGTTATGAATGTCCAGTTTTTTTTATCTTGTAAAACGCACTGACCTCTGTTTTGGTCGGCATAACATACACACCGATTAAGGATGTGGAGCTAGCCTCTTTTCAATGTTAAAATTTCTTTGAAAATTGCTACCTGAAATTTGGTTAGATGACGCTTCTTATCCCTGCCACCGGCCCACACCCCACTGGAAAAAAGAAGAGAGAGAAAAGAGGAATAAATAAAGTACTTTACTGTAATTCTTTTTGGAACAAAAAGTAAGTGGAAGAAAAATCACCATGCTTTGTGTTTTCAGTAATAATTCCTAACTTAGATTGGTGATGCTGCAGTGAAAGTGCAATGAGCAAGCACTTTGGTGGTCAATGTTGGATGCCATTCACCGTGAGAGGAGAATATTATTAAAGCAAGAAATTGGAAGATGGTGCTCTTTTTTTACGGATCAGCCAAGTTTATTGGCCCCCAAACATCCAGGTAATGACTGTCCCATAGACTCATTACAGACTGTTAACAAGATACTAAAGGTGATTGTATCTTCTTTATAATCTAAATTTTGGGTGCGCGTTCAAAGGAGCTTTCAGACATTTTTGTAGATTGCCTGTGTCAATTGGATGTGCGTCTCATATTATGGTAGGCTTAATCATTGGCTTTATTTACAATCTTTTTTGAAGTCTCTGAGGCTGGAAATGCTTGTTTCGCTATGAAATACATTTCATGTGAAAATACTGTGGACTGTGTCACAGGCAACATTTTATGAACAGTTTGTGAAGAAGCCATGGGAAGTCCTAAATTGTTCTCTATTTGTCGGAAGAGAGTGCGAATATTAAGAGATTATTTAGATACTTGCACTTTTTTGAGGATTGCTTTCCTACTTTCCTCTGGGGTTCCGCCATAGTAATTTTCAGTGGGTATCTTTTTCAGACACTTCAATGGTGTTTTGGGCTTTTGACCTCTGAAAAGTAACTTTAAGCTGGATTTAAGTCTTGCTTTTTTCTTGCTTGTTTTTTCACTGCGTGGGAGAAGAAGTTTAATTCCATTTTTGAAATCCATTTTTCGTATAAGAGAAGATTCGACCCTGACTCTTGTAATTTTTTAAGTCTTCTGTTATCAACAATACGTGTATGATTTTCCATTCTTTACATGGGGTTCCTTGTGTTATAGTTTTTACTATGTAGAAGAAGCTGATATATCAAATTTGTAGAGGAGTTTTAGCCGATATCCCTAGATGGAATAAAAAAAAAAAGAGATGAGCTTTTTTTTAATGCCTCTCTCTTTTTATTTTTTAGTAAATTAATTATAGTTTATCAGCACTCTCACGGCTGCTCACGCACACATGCTTATATTCTTACTAATTTTGATGTCATTCCCTACAGATGGTAATTTGTTGGCTTTGCAAGAGAGGAGCAGCATGTAGGGATTGGATCGATCAAAATCGTAAAAAGCACTCGAGTGGTACCAGTAGAGCATAGTAGTGGTCAGCTTCTCCATGTTATTGTTTTAAATGCATTACCATTTCTGTTCTATTATTAGTATGGTTACCAGCATCCTAAAAAAGCTAGATTGGGAGGCAAAGTATCCGTATGGACCAAGCAGTTTTTTGCTACTGAGAATAGTTGGTAATTGTGGAGCCTGCCAGAAATTTTTGTAACATGTTTTAGTGCAATCTGCTTGCTCATTTTGGGTTGCCACCGCGATCAGTGATCCAACTATTGGTTTCTGCTGGATGGAATGGATTCGTCTTGTTGTTTAAGTAGCAAAGTATAGAGATTTGCCAGTTAGGAATGCGCTTGATATAAGCAAACTTTAAGTTTTTCTTTTTCAATGTGTTGTACACAATTGTAAAAATAATTATTGATAATGGAATATCATAATATATATAGTAGGTTCGAATGAGCAAAGTAAACTATTTTCTTCCCTACAAATTTTTTTTTCTTTTACTTATTCTCTTGTTGTGTAGGAAGGATATGGGGTAAGGGTTGGGATATTAATGGATTACTGCAATTTATATACAGTACAGTTACTGTGGCTTCATAGATTTAATCCTGCATTTATTCTTGATGAAATTAATATTTTTTTCTATTGTTGATTGTTTTCTGAAATCCCAAGTCGCTATGGACATCGTTTTAATGGATTAATGCTGTGGAATGTTGGGAGCCTATTGGTTTGGTATGCCATATTTTTGCAGGTCGTGTTGGTGTGCTAAAGATGGCATTATTAACGAAATGAAAGTTTTATTGGGTATTTCGGATACCAACGCACCCTTAATCTCCGAAAGCCAATTTGGGAAAATTCCCCCGGGTTGTTCATCAAAATGATTTCTAGAAGTGTTGGAAGTCTATGCAAATCGGGTATATCAAGCTTAGGTTGGGAAAAGTTAAGCAACAAGAGTAAAGGCTGCTCTGCCCACTGTTTCTTAGAGGTTCCTTAAAAATTATTCATTAATCCAGTAATTGCAAACAGTAACCCTTGCATTACCAGTACAAGTGGAATGAAATTTCTTTGTTCATAGTCTTTATTATCTGTCCCTTATAATGTGCTTGAGGTTTTTGCTTATTAAAAGAATTTGTGCATCATGTTTCTGCAGTATTTATATTTGCAAGTCATTGTGGCAGCTAACTTTGGCCATTCATATTTCTTAACGTAAGAATGCAAAGGAATAATATACATAATTTAATGTTCATTTATGCTGCAGCAAAAATGAAAGAGTGTGGCTGGAAGTATTAACAAAGCACACATCTTATGGAATTTGGTTTTGATTCTTTCATAATATTGCCGTGGATCTATCATCTTGAAATATTGCCATATCACTTGACTATGCAGCTTGCCCATAGATATTTTTGCACGCTCCTCTTCACATGTCACATTAGCTTCATATGGAATGAAGTAATTAAAATATTTATATGTAATGCAGCTATTCGGGGATATGCATTATCAATATTCTCTTTCTTCAATGGCGCTGGTTAGTATATTCTTCTGTGTTATTTTGTTTGGAACTCCAGGAATGGTGGCGCCTTGACTTGAATGTCGAGCTTGGAAAGGGCTTTTTACAGCAGATTGGTCAATATTCTGAAAACTATTCCAAGCCACAGGGTGAAATTTGTGGCCAGTCACATGTGAATTTTGTTTCTGTATAGAATCTTTGACGAACCATTCTTTTCATTTTTACTTTTTATGCTTAGATTTTTGGAATATGAAACCATTACCTATTTGTTTTTTGAAGTAGCCATATAAGTTAAGAATTAGCTGCAAATGAATCGGTTCTTAGTGGAGACTGAAATGAATGTAATCAAGTACATGTTGTTTGAATGAAAAAAAAAAATAAAGAGAG
>NW_023591416.1:3042642-3060074 GCF_014843425.1 Jatropha curcas | reverse complement strand
ACTGTCAGGAATTGAAGAAAATGAAGAAGAAGAAGAAGAAGAAGAAGAAGGAGAAGAAGGGAACGTGTATGGAGAAGAGAAGGCAAAAGTTGGTGCTCAATAATTGATAGTTGCTTTATTAAAGCAACTAAGGGGGTATTTTGGTCTTTTCTCCAAATTGGAGGGTATTTTTGGTCTTCTCTCCAAATATTCTCCAATTAAATTCCTTCAAAATATTATTTATCTCCACAAAAGTTTCTAATTTATTCCATAAAAATAATTCCTCAATTTTCCTCCATAAAAAAAATAATTGCTCAAATTTCCTTACTTAATCTAACACCATAATTCACTATTCACTAAGTATCTAAATTCTCCAAAAATATTCCTTACTTACTTTCTACCCATAAAAACCATGCATACATTATAAAACATAAATAGTAATTTTTCGGACCAAAAATAATACCAACTTCCGGACCGGTGGTACTATTTATAGACCGGTAAACTACTATTAAAACACAGGAAAAAAATGGGGTGTTACATCCCTGCTTACTTCGCTTCTCGGATGCAGGTGCAGCTTCCCGAGATTCTCGAGTACACTCAGGTGACTTTCTTGATCTTCAGTCTTATTTACTTTCACTACTATTTTCACTGTTTCAGATTACTGATACCATTGCTTTCTTTGTAATTTAATGCAGGAGCGGAAGACGCATAAGACCGCGGCTCACTACAGGGCGGAGGTAGCGGCTGAGGCAGGTGTTGGGGCTGCTCCGACTGGACTGGCTGGTGTAGTACTGGGCGACGTCCCGTTCCCGCTGGGCATGGAGGTGGTGCTGGATCCTGGCCTTGGCTTGGGATCTGGCATCGTTATTCCTGCTGATCTGCGGCAGGCTCCTCCTCCGGTGTAGCTGGACCTTGAGCACACTACACATGTAAGTTATAAATCGAATTTACAAAGTTAAGAGCACTTTACCTGAGTATCCTTTTAATGGATTTTTTTTTGTTTGCAGGTGCCGGCCCAGAGGTATCAGGAGATCTGCCAGCGGTTCGGGTTTGCCCGATCCTACATCGGTCGTTGCAGGTGCCGGCCCAGAGTATCAGGAGATCTGCAGCGGTTCGGGTTTGGCCCGATCCTACATCGGTCGGCTCTATTCTGATTGTACATGGAGCGGGTAAGTACAGTCTTCGTGTATCTCATTCTTTCTTCCTTATTATTTTTGTCTACCTTTCCTTACACCAATCTTTGTCTTACAGGACCTGCGAGATCGGCATGGCTGCGGAAGGCATCAGTCTCGCCAGTCCAGTGCTGTGAGCCGACTCCAGGCGGAGGTAAAGCGGGCTTCGGACGAGGGCTGGAGGTTGAGGGCATTCCCTCTCGACTCTTCCGAGGAGGATTTGAGGACGGCTCTTTCTTCTGATGATGCACCACCGTCTCCACCCTTCTGGCTGCTGCTGTCCGAGCCGCTGGCGGCGGGTAGTCCTGCTCCGGCCCCTCAGCCATTTTTTGGACATTTTGAAACATTTTAGACATTTTGATAGTTTTTAGGGATTATTTGTACAAGTTCTATTAATTTTATGCTATCATTTAATCATTTACATTTCTTATAGTATTATTATTATTATTATCATGCATGTTTATATTTTACAATTGTGAGATCTTATCCCTGCAAAAACAAAATACAAACACAACGACAAAAAACGCAAAATAGCGGTGTCCCATTTATTTATAAACATGGTACACCTTGTTAGCAGTCGACGGACCTATTTATTAAGAATAAATAAAAATGGAATAAATTGAAATAAATAATGAATAAAACAATGAACTTAAAACGAACTGCAATAAAGGTCATTTTCCAAACATAAATGCACCGTAGTACTTACCTGACAAGGCTGTTAATGCGGTCGTAAAGACTCAACCTCTTTATTGTACAAACTGTCCCTTTTATTAACGCAAGCTTAAATATCTAGCAACCAAGCACAATCCATGCATAAATGCTTCTCGTTGACTACGAACAATATGACATTATGTCGAGTAAAGATGGTAGTTCGTTCGCCAGATCCTTTACGTCTTTATAAATGAAGATTTCCTTTTGCGGTTTCTTTACACCCAGCATTCAAAACAAATTCATTCCTTAGATAATCCTTTTCCATGGCTTTCAGGAACCAAGTTTCATCCTTCGTCCAATCCATCTCCGATGACCAATCCATCTCCGATGACTTATAGCAGATTCCCCCTATTGACCAACTCGCCTGGTTGAAATATTTCAAAGACCTAAAACCTAACCATGGCTTCTTGTCTTGGCTCGTTGCACACTTCAATCCCAACACCCTGGTCTTCCGGTTTGAAGACGCTGAAATAACTCCTACCTATGAGGAACTATGTGCTGTGATGGACCATCATCTCGAACAAAATGAAACTCTGGCCCTGCCCCTAGGTCGTATATACGATCTAGCTGAGATTGCGGCCTTGTGTCCGGTTTACCTCCCTGATGGCATAGACACAGATCAAGGTCTTCCTTTAGAGCCTTTTCTTAACGAGGTTCTGTCCATGGATCTGGATCCTTCTTGGATTCGAGCTTGTTGCTTCTTGTTGCTGATGAATTGTGTATGTCATGAAGAACCGTCAACCGGAATTGGGAGATTTTCCGACTTTCTGACAGTTGTTCGTGACATTTGCAATTGTACCATTCTAAACGTCTTCATGATGGATTCATGGAGAAACTGATCATGGGAGAAACGATGTGCTGGGTAAGGGATATTGCCCTTCACATCACCAATTTCAATGTTCATCATCGTGGTTGTCCAATGTTGCTGTAGGCCTGGGCTCTAGACAAGTTGAGTCTACTTCTTCCGGTCCCTGCTCGTTTGATTCTAACCTATGGTCCTGCCAACTTTCTATCCCGAACTCGAGGGCATTTTGATTTTGGGGATAACTCGATAGTTAGATGGACTTGTCCCTGGTGGAGAATCAGGCTGGTCACTACTAGAAGCATGAACCTCAACTATGTATTGTACGCCAGCCTAGATCGTTCCATGGCCTATTTTCCTGACAGGATCAGCTGTCAATATGGAATGATACAGCGTGTGCCCAGAATTCATAACTTCGAGAGTGGTTTGATAATGTCGCATCTATTGACCAATTTAGCTGACCGTTGGCGAAATCGAAACACCGCGTATTTAGATGAAGGAACGATGCAGGACACCGTGACACCCGCATACGCCAACTGGTTCTTTACCTCGTAATGATGTCGTGGTTTGTGAAGGTTGGCCTCTACTGATAGGCCCTACTAGAATAAATTATTGTTTGTTGCCTTGTACTCAAGCCATGAGCTTTTTATTTAATGTATCTGCCTTCCTTTTTAGTCAATGATCTCGATGACTCTGTCTTTATTAATTCCTGCTTTCTGCCTGCTTTTCTGCACACATGAATCAACAACAAAACAACAAAACCCTTTCTATCGCAAATTATTTGTTTGCGTTTAGTTATTTGGGCCCTCCTGCCCTTGGGTTAATAAATGAAAGCTCATAAGAAAGAGATTATTATGCAAAAACAAAGGCTTATGCTTTTGAAGACAATAAATAATTGGAGTGATTATTTTTAAATTACCTGCATAAATCAGACAAAAAATAACAAATGTAACTCCTTTATGTATGCATGAACCTACATGAGTACTAAGGTTTATTCATGGTTTCATATTGATCTTTCCAGGGAAATCACTGGGAAAGTGGTGTTCGTTCCTCTGATCAATGTCTTAAAAAAAAAAGTTCATTGTGTAGGCAGGACTAACAGCTAGGACATTTCCAACCAGGCGGGTCGACCTTCATTCAAATAAGCAGAGAGGAAAGGTCTTATACTCTTTGACCGTAATTCCAGAACAAAAACAAAAATTTTAAAACACAAATCCTTTATTAATCTTACTTCTTTTCAATCATTATACAGAAGTAAAGAAAGTTTATTCTAATACAAAGGTCATTCGCTCTAACTATTTGATTTCCTATTCTCCTTCGAGTCAAGTTGATGGCATTGAGCGACCAATCACACATTTGTCACGAACGCATGGCATGAATTCTGATTCTGCATGTAAACTAAGCCACCACGCAGTTGATCCCAAAAATTATTTTATTTCATGCTCTAACTTTTTGCCTAGGGCCGCCCTTTCGGGTTTTTCAACCTAGCGGAAGCTTAATTTCTTGGCCTAAGCCCCTTTCGGGTTTTCAACTTTGGCTTTTTTTTTTTTTAACGAAAATCATCATTTCAGACATAGAATCTTTTCATTGGTCTTGATTGACAATTGGTTAACAGGCTCTCCCACCATTAGTGACTAATCAGCGTGCCTTTTGCTAGTAACTTTCTGAATTCTGGAACGTTCCATTGCCAGGAACGGTCCATGCCAGTTGGGTTTAAATTTCCCACCAGGATGATGTTGGGCTTCATGGTCTAATAACCTGATCAACACTAAATCTCCGTTCTTTACAGCCCTTGGATGTACTCGTTTATTGTAGAAACGATCAATTCTTCTTTTTCTCATTTGATCCTGGAATCGAGCATTCAGTCTTTTCCCGTCTAAGAGCGCCAGATCTTCGTATCTCTTCTTGACCCATTCCTCTTCAGTCAGACCAGCTTCTACCAAAACGTTGAGAGACTTCTTTTCGAGCTCTATCGGTAACACTGCCTCCATTCCGCGAAAGGAGAGGGCTCCATTTACTGATTTGAAAGTAGTGCGATGCCCCCAGAGCACGAAAGGAAAGTTTCTCAGCCCAGCTTCTGTACCTTCACACATTTTCGACAAGGATTCTTTGACAGGATTCTTTTGATCTCCTTATTCGCGGCTTCTACTGCACCATTAGCCTGAGGGCGATAAGGAGAAGAATGGTGATGCTCAACCTTATATTTATGAAGTAATTGACCAACATCTGCTTGAAAGTGGGAACCATTATCTGTAACTATGTGATGGGGAACACCATAGCGACAGAAAATGTTCTGTTCAATGATTCTAGCCACATGTTTGGCAGTTAAGGTTTTATAAGATTGAGCCTCAATCCATCTAGAGAAGTAGTCAACTGCAACCAATATATACTGATGGCCATTTGATGCTGCAGGTGAGATTTTGCCGATGACGTCTATCGATGACGTCTATATCCCATGCATGAAAAAGGCCAAGAAGGAGTTGTTTGGGTGGAGTTTCACAGCAGGTAAGTTGGCTTTATTGTCATTGGTATTGGCCAAGCCTTGCAACGACGCCACATACTGAAACACAGTCACCTTCCATCTGGCATCCAGAAATACCCTTGCCTCATGATTTTTTCTTATAGGCTCATACCACTTAGAGAGTACCGCAAAACTCCTTCATGTACTTTCTTCATTATATCTTCTCCTTTTTCTTACTCACGCACCTCCAGCAACATTCCATCCCAAGCTCTTCTATAGAGTTCACCATCAGCTTAAACTAATTCAGCGCCATTTTTCTGAGAACCTGCTACGGTCTTCTTCGTCGCATCATCAGGAAAAGTTACCGGTCTTTTCATATGCCTCAAAAAATCCGGTTAAACCATGGTTCTTCCTCTGACTCTACCTGTTCCCCAAAATGTTCTTTATTAGCACAGGATATTCGGCTGCGGTAATGATAAATGGCTTTTCGAACTTTAACTCAAATCCTGCCAAGCTGACGCTAAGTTTGCCAAGGCATTCTGGGGAATTTCTGTTCATCTGTTATAGGTTCTTCCTATGTGAGTGAAAGTGATCTTGTCGAATAGTGCTACCTTCTTCAACAAGTACTCGACATAGGGCTTCAGTCTCCTTCTTCTACTTTCCATCTCTCATTGGTGTGCTCAATAGCCAATAAAGAATCTCCTATTACCTCGACCTCCTTAGCACCAGATGCAAGGAGAGCTTCCATTCCCATGATGCATGCTTCATACTTAGCCATGTTGTTAGTGACCGGGAACAACAGTCTCTTGCACATCGTGGTAACCTCGCCATTGGGTGCTTCTATTACAATACCAGCTCCGGCTCCATTTCTGTTGGCTGATCCATCAAAGTACAATTTCCAAGCTCTTATTTCGACATATAGTAGATGCTCATCTGGAAATTCCAATTCCCAAGGTTCATCACTTATAATTGTAATTGGGTTCTCTGCCAAGAATTCTGCTACAGCCCGCCCTTTGACCGTTTTCTTCGTTACAAATTCTGCATCCACGCTGGACATTTGAATCAACCATTTAGACAAGTCCCTCTAGATAGGCGTTCTCTGCAAATACTTCAGAGGATCAATTTGGATACAAAAGTGACCTTGAAGGAATCAAAAATAAGGCCTCCAAACTTCTTTATTGACCATACTACTGCCATGCACATTTTCTCTTATCAGATGTACTTCTTCTTCAGATGGGCAGTAGTTTCTTATGATGTAGTAATGGCCTTTTCTACTCCAGCGGCGCTCCGGCTGTACCAACCATTGCTCCAAACTCCTGCATCTTCTATGCGACAGATACAAGATCAAGGGTTACACTCCTAGTCTAGCGTGAACTAAGCACCGGGGTGCGATTTCATCAGATAAAATTTTTTTTATGTGGCCAAAGGCCTTTCTGGCAATCTTCATTCCCACCTGACTGGCTGATTCTTCTTGGAGCAGCTTGAAGATTGGAGCACATGTAACACATAGGAGCGAACTGGCCTCCCAAACCTGGTGAGCTGGACGAGTCCACAGTCATAGGGAACAATCCCTAATTTATGCTCAGTGGATCCACATCTATAGCAAGCTCCTCATAGTAGTTCCCCAACACACCCCAACATGCCTCCTGCCACACTGACTGCAGAAATCGGTAGACCTGGCCAATGTAGCACCTTCCACACTAGCAACAGATGAAACCGAAGGAGCTGATCTCGGAACTATACCCCGACCAACTGTCTGGCCCGGTCTGGCCCCCATCTCGCGTCCGCCTCTAAATCTCTGCTACTTAGACTGGACCCCTGAAGTCTGTCCAGACGTAGCACTCTGAAATCTCTTATACTGACTTGCTTCTGCTGGATCCTCTGACCTCTTGAACCAGACGGCGGATGCCACAATCGGTGCCGGAATAGGCACCTCTTATTGTCACTTATTAAAAGCTAGATTTCACATAATTAGAGAGTTGGTTAAATTTTCATAAGAGGCAAGTAATTAACATTTTGTTTGTTTTTTTTTTCTTTTGTTTAACGAAAATTATTTAAGGAAATTTCCTACGGAAAAAATTTCGCAAAGAGTTTCCCCTAAAAATTAACTTGCCACACAAAGAAAATATACACACTTCCAATGTTTCTCCAAAACCCCAAACTCCAATTCAACATAACATACCACAATGCACTTCTAAATTATCCATACAACATACGCATCCTAGTCTACTATGCATGATTGAAACGTTTGGTATGATTGAGATGGGATTTTCTTATTTGTGAAGCTATGATCATTATGCTTAGGGTTTATTCAGGCCCTTTTAAAATGGAGATGCGCTTATTTGGTGTGAATGGGTTGGTGCTTTCATATGCCACGATTGTGTGATGGGGTTGGTGCTTTCAAGGCTCACGGTTGGTGCTTTTCATAGGCCACGAGTTATGTGATGGGTGTTGGCGGCTAATATAGGCCACGATGCAAATCTGCTTATGTTCATCTGCATGAGTACGAGCCTTAACGAAAAATAAGAATTTTATTGTTGCTATAAAAGAACTGAAAGAGCATATTTGTATGTATTTTGTATTGAATTTAAAATGCATGCGATTTCAGTATTTTATATAGTTGAGTAATTTTAGTTTTGGGCCTTGGCTTTATTGTTAATTAAATTGTGGTTATTTAGCACCACTGGATTTCTTCCAGCTCAGCGCGTGATTTTATTTCACGCGCAGAGTTAGGAGCGGAGTGTCTTAAAGACCAGAGGACAAGCATCAGAGTAGAGAATATTCCTCAAATAATTCTCTTCTACTTCTAGTTAAAGTCACCAATTAATTAAATTAACTCCACTAAATTAATTCTTCATTTATTTCTTGTTGATTACCACCCGGGTAGAGCATAATGTAGTGGCAATGCACTCGAGTAGAAAGCATTAAGTTGCTCTTCGTGCTAATGATTTGCACGCTTATCTGTGGACTAGAGATGGTGCTCTTTATAGCAGAGCTTATGGTGAACTAGCCTACTGCAAAGCAGATTAGAGATGCACAAGCAGGGTGATTGAGACTATTTGGCTTTGTGAAAGGAATGATTTTTTTGATTTGGGCTTCTACTATGCATGATTTGAACACGTGGTAGATGAGATGGATTTTGCTTATTTGTGAAGCTATGATCATATGCTAGGGTTTATCAGCCCTTCTAACATAGCGCGACGCGCTTTATTTGGTGTATGGGGTGGTGCTTTTTTTCAAGGCCACGGTGGTAGCTTTCATAGGCCACGGTGGTGCTTTCATTAGGGACCACGATTGTGTGAGGGGGGTTGTGCTTTCAAGGCACGGTGGTGCTTTCCAATAGCGCCACGAGTATTGTGAATGGGAGGGTTGGCGCTAATTATAGGCCAATTTCAAATCTGCTTATGTTCATTCTGCATGAGTACGCAGCCTTAATGAAAAATAAAATTTTATTGTTGCTATAAAAGGAATGGAAGACAATATTGTATTTAATTTTTGTATTTGAATTAAATGCATGCGATTTCAGTATTGATATAGTTGAGTAGATTTAAGGTTTTGCCTTGCTTATTATTGTTAATTAAATTGTTGGTTTATTTAGCACCCACTTGAGTCTTCCACTCAGCGCGTTGATTTTTATCACGCGCAAGTTAGGAGCGGAGGGTGTTCTTAAAAGACCAGGAGGACAAAGCATGCAGAAGACCAGAGGACAAGCATCAGAGTACAGATCACATTTTGGGTAGGATATTTTGTAAATGGTGATTTTTGGCATGTATATAAAGATTGTATTATGAAGGTTGTATATAATAAGTTTATAATATATTAAGAGTTATGATTATTGAAGGAAATAACATCTTATTATATTTTTGGTGTATGATGATTATATATTCCTTGAAAAGAACGTGTTTAGACTATGATGCGTATGTTGATGGATATTTAGAAGTGCTTGTGGTATGTTATGTTGAATTGGAGTTTTGGGGTTTGGAGAAAATTGGAAGTAAAATTGGAAGTGTGTATATTTTTCTTTGTTGTTGGCAAGTTAATTTTTAGGGGAAACTCTTGCGAAATTTTCGTAGGAATTTCCTTTAAATTATTATTTTTCGTTAACAAAGAAAAAAAAAAAAAACCAAACAAATGTTAATTACTTGCCTCCTTATGGAAAATTTAACCACTTTCTAATTTGTTGATTTGTCTAGCTTAATAAGTGACATAAGACGGTGCTCCGGCACCGATTGTGGCATCCGCCGTCTGGTTCTCTGGGATTGGCCGGTGGGTGTAACAAGCACAAGTGATGGATAACTAGAAATAAAACCTGCTGCATGTACTGAATTTTACCTAAGAAGCTTCTCACCTGACGTTCTGTTCTTGGCGGTTCCATATCCTGAATTGGCTTTTATTTTGTTCTGGGTTCAACCTCAATCCCGTTAGGTTACGACGAAACCTAACAACTTTCCCTTTTGGTTACTCCGAATAAAATGCACTTTCTTGGGATTGAGTCTTCAAGTTATACTGCTTGACCCGCAATGCCGAAGAACTTCTCCAACATCTCTGCGTTTTCTTTCCTGGCATTTTTGTCATTGATCACCATGCGTCATCATCATATACTTCCAACCCTTTATGGATCAGGTGATAATTTTGAAATAATGTTGTAGCCATTCTCTGGTATGTGGCCGCCGACTGTTCCTTCAGTCCAAATGGCATTACCCTTAATTAGCAAAAAGGTTCCAAAGTCCGTGGTGAAGGCTGTCTTGTGCTTGTCCACTAAGCCATCAGTATCTGGTTTATCTGGAGAATCCGATCCATGATAGAATCCGTCCATGATAGAATAACATCCCATTCCGGCAGCACTGTCGATCAAAACATCTATGTGCGGAAGTGGAAAATCATCCTTAGGCGAGGCTCTGTTCAGGTCCCTGTAGTCAACACAAACCCTTATCCTCCCATCTTTTTTCAGCACCAGGACTATATTAGCCAACCATTCCGGATAGTGAACTACTTCTAAGAATCCCTGCATCCAACTGTTTCTGGACTTCAGCTTTAATTTTATCTTGCCACTCTGGTCTGACTCTTCTCCTTTTTTGCTTCACTGGTTTAACATTTGGATCAGTAGGAATGAAGTGCTCTGCTATTGATCTGTCGATTCCCGGCACGTCCGCATAGCTCCAGGCAAATACCTCTGAATTTCTTCTAATGCATTCTTGAAGATCCTGTCTAAGCTCAGGTTTAAAGTCTGATCCGGATTATCGATTATTTTGATCTTTCCGGTGTGCTTAAGTTAAATGCAAAATGATGCAATGCATTTATGTCAAATATGCGTGTGGTGTTCATCAATGCCATGAAATGACAATCAGGGGAAAAACAAGAAACAAGTGGTCAAAGTTCACTTCCATTGATTGAAATTAAAAGAAGGAAAACCATCCATATGTTCTTCACAAACAAGCTGCAGAAAAAACAAAAACACAGGATTCTTAATTGCCTGTCAATAACATTCATAAAGTGTTTTTATTGCCGTGGATTTACTTCATCGGCATCTGCACCTTTCTTCCTCTCCCGGGGTAGCTTTCCACTTTTTTCTTGCACCGGGCTTCATCTTTCAATTACCTTTCCTCTCTGCTCCTTCGGCGATCTTCAGCAGCTAGAACCGACTGGAGGATCCGTGCCTTGGCCTTCTGCTCTTGGCACTATCCTTGGAGGCTTCGATCCCCAAATCCCCGAGAAAGTCTTCAAACCCTTCGGATATCTTTCTTTGACCACTCAGATTCAGCTGCGTTTGCTTGTGTCATACACAACCATTAAACTCCGATTCCATCCACCAACTGTTCCAAGAAGGTTCGGGTGACTTGATCAGCTTCTCCTCAAGTCGGTTCATGAATATCTCCAAAATCGGGGTAGGTCTTCCCCCTACTCTGAAAATTCTTCCTTCGGTTCCCCCTACTCTGAAATTCTCCTTCGGCTTGTGGAACAAAAAAGATATGATTCGTATTTGACCCTCTGACCGGAGATCGAATCTCATACCTCTCCTTCTTCCTGTTCTCAAAATAACCCAATCCGCACTTATCTTGCTGTCCAGATGCCGATGAGAGAGGTTCAAACATTCCTTGTAGCTCCCGGCCCAAACCTTTTGCCATACTGCCAATTCATCTTCTTCATCATCTTCCTTGAGAAGGGACTCATTCTATTTATTGCACTCTTGCTCTTGGTGGTGGGCGCATCAATTACTGCCACCTGGAAACCCGACAATGGTACCGCCAATTCTAAGCCTTCCACCGTTGCCACATTCAGACTTCTTGCGGCATTGACTGTTACCACATCCCACACCCCATGGAATTTTTACTTTTCTGGGCAGGTGGACGGAACCGCACCTAAAGGATGGAGCCAAGCGTCTTCCCAATAAAAAGAGCATAGTTGGCTAAAATGTTGAGCATAAACCACAATTCTATCCAGCTTTCCACGGTTCTGTGGATATCTTCGCTCTTAAAGTTCCTTTTTGCAGTCCGCAATGGTTTGTCGTAAGGGCTTTGACACCATCGTTTGATGGCTCAAGTTTCTAACCTCTTCGATTTTAAACTTGACAACATTCAGGGGCATACGCATAGTGCTGATCCGTATCCACCATCACGTTCCGGGTGTCACGTCCATTTGACGGCAAGCTGGATGTATAATGGCTTACCAGTGGTTTCTCCCTCTGGTGAGGTCTGAGTCAAAGAAGAATTTCGCCATCCTTCGCTATAGCACGTGATCATTATCAACACTTTGAATCCGAGCCGGCACTCTAACAAAAAGTCATTGGCTCATAAAGCTTCTCTGTTGCTCCTTAGATGCTATCAGCAGTCCCATATTGAAATGTCTGCTCTTGTTTCTTTGCAACTGACTCAGTATTGAACTGGCGGTCACCCCACTAGGTATCTTATTCTACTGCTTCTCCACCTCGACAGTCTTCTTCTGCCCTTTCACTACCTCCTCTTCTCTTCTTTTTCTCTTTTGGCCCCTCTCCGCCCTTCGTCACTTTCTTTCTTTGTTCCTTCAACAGCCGATCTCTTTTCCCCTTAGCCTTGCACCACTGCTCTCGGATGTATACTCGCCCACTGCGGGTTAAGCTCTGGACGCCTACCTCATTTCACGTCCTCTTCACTGCTGTAACACCATTGTTTCTCTTGGTCGGCTAAGCTCTTTTGAATGCAAGCTGGAGCTGCTCGTCTTCATCTTTCCGGCACCATCACCCACCTGTACCATGATCTTTTCTCCGATTTCAATCTTTACGGGCATTTTCCTCCTCCTCATCGCTACTGCAGTCATCCCATATATTCAACATTGTGCACATCCCGCTCTTCCCATTCAGCCTCGGGCCAATACCACTTCTTTGGTAATCCACTCCCGATCGCGTGACTGATCCACCCGACTGAGTCTTCGGAGATGATAGTTGGCACTGCGTATTGGAGAAGCGAGTTGTTCTTAGTGCTAGGTTTGTTCCTCTGAAGGGCTTGGTAATTTTCCCACTGTTCAATTAGATTCCTGAATATCGTCCTCAATTTGAAACAATTGTCAGTCGAATGTCCCTTGCACTGATTGATTAATCACAATTTCGGTCCATATACCTCCCACGCACAGGCTTAGTCGGATCAACTTGGCAGCTTCGAAAGTACTCCATTTTAAATACATGACCTCAACACTGTGCTCAATGGTCTTCCCAAATCGGTTGAACTCCCTTCTGGTTCTCTCATTAACGGCCCCCACTGTTCATTTTACTATTCCCAGACTGGTTTTTGATTACTACTTCCGCACTTCTGTTCACCAATAAGAAGTCCAGGGTAGTTGCCAAACCCTCTATTCTTCTTCTTTCTTCCCTTTGTACAACTCCTCAATTGTTCAAAAACCAGGCTTTTGAACTAAAAACAAAATTAGTGAAGAGGCTGGGTTAACATCCTTTCCTTAAAAGAAGGGCAACAGGCTCCCACTACTGAAGATCGGATCATTCTTTATCTTTCGGCCTTTTGTCTTGAAAACCCTTATACAGCTTCGTTCTCCATCTTCTGTAGTAACTCAGAAAACTTTCATCCTTCCCCTGTCTTTTAAACCCTCCCAAATCGCGCAAACCGAACTCGTCACTCTCCATCAGTCTTGAAATGTTTGAGGAAAGCGGTCTGTAGTTTGAATCCAATTCTTCTGAACCTCCTCATCTAGACCATCATACCATCTTCCGATTGTCCTTATGTAATGTTTGCGGGAATTTGCTCGCAAAACATCTTCCTCGTTGACCGTTCATCTGAGAGACTCAGAGAAATTCGGACAGGTGAGAAACGGGATCATTTTCTCCTTCGAATATAGTATGCTTGAATGTTCTTAAATGAGCAGAGCTGGTTTGGGTGCAAAAACATAACTCAGTTATATGAAAAGTTGTGACCGGATCCTTTCCTTTACTGCAGCCATTTGTTCAATCTTTCTTTCAGCTTCGGCAAGTTGGCTGAGCACATATTCTCAACGGGGTAGTGTTTCCCACAAGAAGGTTTGATTATCTGACACAGGATCTGGAATTTGCCTCTCTTCGACCACAGGGTTGGCTGCTAAGAAGCAGAAGTAGCTTCGTTTCTGAGCCCTTTATTTCTTGAGCCGAGAGCAGCGGCCACAATCTGAGCAATGCTCTTTATCTTTGAGCTGAGAAAATCCGGGCTCATCCCCTATATCATTCTGCCATTTCTACTGAATCTGAATCAGGCTCCGAATTCTGATGATCTTAATAGCTCACTTGAACTGACCGGAATAAAACTCGGGGGATTGGGGATATTCCTGACAGACGCTGACCAGGACGCGATTCCAAGCTTCTCGAAGTAGGTTTCCCGGGATGATCAATTCTGACAAAAAAAATTCTGGTTAAAGGGGTCCTGCATTGTATGCATGCGAAAATTAAGCACATAAGATGAAAAAATGCATTTCTAATGTGCTAAGGCCAGCATGGAAATAAGATCCGCATTTCGACGACTTGAACTAAAAATTTCTATATGAATAATACGTCAAAAACTTATTTTGTATTTGAACATTTCGAACAATTTCTGTCGTCGACCGTTCCTTTTGGATTTATGATCAACTATTTTCTCTCCGAATCCCTAACTTTTGCCTCGGAATGAAAGAATTTCCGAGCGGATTATCTTGTTATTATTTTTATTGTGTATTTGTATCCTTACTTTTTGCCTGAAAACATATGGGCCCAAGCAGGGACTTTCATTGTTATTTTGTTACAAAATTCTGTAATCTCTCACTTATTCAAGATAAAGCGAGAAATGTTAAGAGACAACAGGAAATCGTAACCCCCCTTATATCTCCTTTCTTTTGGGTTATTTATTCACTATAAGTGATTTGCATAATAATTCACAACTAATTGGAAGGCTCACTGCGTTTCCTCGAGCCCATAGGTCAAATATCCATTACCGAAACATTAAGCTCTTTATTAGTGCATGGCTGAAAAGGAAAGTGTTAATGTTGCATGAATGTCACAACATATGTACAGTTTATGTCAAACCAGGGGAATGGGAGTGGGAAATGCATGCCTTCCAACCTTATTCTCCCACACATGGGATTCCATTGGTATAAAATTCTGACATCTGTTTCCTAGGAATTTGGTCTAATTCTGACAAACCAACAGGGGGTTTTGAATTGACGCTATCAACTCTTGGAAATGAATGCGGCACAACAACAGCAAACAGAATCGGGTGCACCGTGGGGAAGTAAACTAAAGGCTTTAACTATTGTTGCATTGGCTTTTGTCTTATGGACTGAACAAAGTCTGGGTTCTGCAAACAGGATTCAAGCTTTTTGGGCCCTACTCCTTTTGATGCACCTTAAGGTACTAGGCTTTGCGGTTGGTAGTAATGTTAATCTCGGATGGATGCCACCTTAAAACGCGAGGTTTAGGCTAGATCCACCGTCAACTTAACCACCGGTACGAAGGGTGATATGGTTAGAATGGGTGAGAAGCAAGGAATGCGGAATGAATGCAAAATCCTAGAAAGAAAAAAGGAAAACAATTAAACATATACGGACGATTAAAAATTTTTCCAACGGCTTTTCTAACCACTTTTTATTTAGAAATAATAGGCTCTTTAGAAGTTTAATTCCTAATTGCAACCACTAAATTTATCAAAAATAACCGGGGGATTAGTGGGGCAAAATCCCCCAGCGGAAGTCGCCAATTCTGGTTTCGCCGAAATCCCAAACCCCGGGAAGGATTCCGAAAAAACTGTCAAACGACCCGTTTCCGGTGGGCCGGACCGGGACACTAGGGCCCAGGTAAGCTTAAGGGCCCCCGAAGCCCGTAGTTAAGCCTAAATACTAAAACTTTTACCAGGTCAAAATAATATTAAACATTCAGCCAATAATTATATTGTTATCATACACGACTTAATGTATATAGTTTCTACAATTGCGGAGTCACTAATAATTAAGCCATACATAGATTCTATATACATCTAGATACATAGCAAAAATATTTATTGGTCTAAAGGGAAAATTTCTTTCTAACTCTGTGACGAAGAAACCATAGCTTAGTCGAATTAAAAGAGAAACCTTTCTTCCTTGAAAAATTAAACAAGATATGTGAGCTTTCTAAGGAGTAATTTATATGCACAACACACACATTCACACAGATGTATAAATTTATATATATATATATATATATTATATATGTATATGTATTATCAATCTAGTCCTCCGACTAGTATTATGCTCACGCAGCCAGTCAACACAAAATGGCATGTCACCAGCACTCACAAACAATATCACCTTCAAAATAATTATCACATCACGTGGAAATTAGTCAGTGGAGTCACCTAAAACCCCCGACGAGCCGTCAAACTTCTCAAACAGCCCATCCTCTCAAACATGTGCACCCGGGGAGCCAATCCCCCATATCTGGCCGACCGCGTCTAATCCTCCACTTGACCAGTCCTCTCATTATTTTATTTTACATTCTCTCTTTTCTTTCCATTCTCATCAACATCATTCATCAATTCATCAGGTGCACACTGGGGCGCCGATCTTCCCATTTTACCCGGCCTACGTCCCCCCATTTTTTCATTCAGTTCGATAGGAATCCATATTTATCGCACCGTCCTCACAAACCCATGGTGACCCACTTCATCCAATTCCCACACAACAAAGCACAGCAATAACACAATACAATTTAATCAAGCATTTCAATTAGTATGCAGAACATATGGATCAGCTTGAACATTGTAATCAATGCACAATCAAAACTCCATTCTCAAATGCCAATTAAATATTAAACAAATAATCTTACAATAACAACAACGATTAAAAATTAATAATAATAATAATATAATAATCATAATAGACTATGATAATGATATGGTAGTTAAAGGGCACTTTATTTATTATGTATCGAATTGTTTAAAAATTATCTAATTTAAACTTATTGTTATGTTATCAATTTAAAATCGTTCTAAAGTTCTACCGAAATTTTCGGCAGCACCTCCTAAAAATGGGACTATTTCAACCTTGTTTAAATATCCCAACAACAACTAAAGTATCATTTCAATCTACACACAGCCCATCCATCGGCAATTAAACAAAAATCAAATTTCCCATCCTCCTCAATTTCAAACATCACCGCACAATCAAATTATAATTTACAATTAACATTATATCTAAACTACCTTAATCCACACTTAAATTCTATTTAGATTTATTATTATCAAGCTTTCCTAACAAAATTTATGTAGGTCTAGAATTAAATTTAATTAGTCCAAATATTTAATTAATCAATAAATCAACATTTAATTCAAATTAATTAACTACCTCCCAATGGCTAAAAAATTAAACAACTAAAATTACTACATTCAATTAACCACAATTCATTAAATTTAAATTAAATTAACTAAAATTATTTAAAATGATTTATTACCCCAAAATATAATTTTCTTGCAGGATTTGGGATTACGCGTACCGGATTGAAACTACACGTGCTGGAATGCGATTGGACCACCTGAGATCAAACGCAGGAGGGGGACTGACTTGCAGTGGTGGCGCGACCTTGGTGGCGGAGCAGCTGGCGGCGCAACTACAGGCGCGAACAGATATGCTCCTGGTGGTCGGAGACTTGCTGATCGACGCTCACCTGGACAGATTCGGGGAGCAACCTTCTGTCCCTGCTTGGCTTGAACGGAGTGAGAGGCGCCAGCGAATGGCGGAGCTACTGCCACGTGGTAGCAGCGGCGAGGTGGCGCGACTGGCTGAGCTCGTGATGGCTGGCTCGGCATTTCTGCTGAGCTGTTGGGGCGCGACGCAGATTGCAGTCACA